>JAOWAW010119386.1:0-12616 GCA_028565695.1 Nicola tetela
AATAATAATAATAATAATAATAATAATAATAATAATAATAATGATGATAAATAATAATAATAATAACGCGAGTCGCGACCCAGGCCTACCAACGACTCAGTACGTCGACCCTGCTAACGACCATCGGAAGAGGAATAACCTACCGTTGCTGTTGACCTCTTCCACAGAGGGATTGAAAGCAAGCGACCGACACTCGCCACTTCTATTCGACATCGACTGCAGCTGAAAGCAAATTCTCCACAGACCCGCGTGGGCAGAGCGGCCAGCACTCCCTTCCTTATTGTAGTAGACCAAAGTCGCCCAATGCGTCGACGAAACAGAAGCGATTGTCGTACCAGCCGCAACAACAAGACCAATGACTGTTGCAGCAGCTACAGCGTTCATGGTGATATCTGGAGATGGTGGCGACGCTTGGGAAACAGAAACCCAGGAAGCGTGTGCCGTACGATCCACACAACAAGCGTATGATATTATGGTGTGTCAGATTCTGTAGAGGCTGAGCAACGAGCCAGTCGTTTTCAGGGCATTTCCGTTCACTACCCTCAAGTATTCCCAGCGAAATGTCGCTCCTAGCGAACCTTGACGACAGACGCAACCGAAGGTTACAACAGGAACATGTAGAGGCCTTACGCTACCTGAAGTAACTATATCTGGTCAACATGTGCTTAGTTACGGCTTGCTTTGACTGGAGTTGAGCTTGGGAGGTCCGCTTGCATCTGCAGCTGAATCGAAAGTGCACGTGGAGCTGCACTCGACAAGGCGCCATGAATAAATTTTAGTGCGACCTGGGATTTTCCCCTTATTGCCCACGCACGGGGAGTGTTCTTTATGTACATGTCTGCCTCCGCTTCAGCGCAGCTCAATGGAGCGCATCTCAATGGCCGCCTACCCCAACAGAGCGCTCCCCAATTAAGCGACTGAATACCCCTATTCAGCGCAGCTCAAGAGAGCGTGACCCAAAATCAGCGCAACCCAACAGTCGCCGAAGTTACCGAGAAACAGTGTGCAAAACTTGCGAGTGAGTTCGCCTGCGAAAATGCGACTCCTCTACAAGCGAAAATGTGACATCTTCACGTCGTCCACCTCTACAGCGATCAACTGCCGCAAGACCTTGGAAGACTTCAGGGAAGCTCCTGTGATGGTTTTTGAATTGATGGCAGAGACTTCCCGAGCTCGTGTTCTTCATGCTCCTCGTCTGACTGTTCGTGACGTGATCGATATGTCTCTTCAGATATCAATTGCTTTGCGACTCAAGTTCTTCACCGGACCATTGCCAGACGAGCTGATCGCTCATTGCGATCTGAACGCGCCTAACAACGTCGGAAGCTCGAGGGTGCAACTATAATTCGACGATGTCGGCTTCGCTAAAATCTTCATGTGCGCCAAGCGTGAAGCCCGGTACAGGCTTACATGCTTGGCGAAGTTCTTTCGGAACTTGTTCTTGTCACAACGAGAAACTGCATGGACCTTTCTTTCTTTAGGCGTGTTAACATTAAGGATGCCTGCCTGTGATAATCAAGTACAGTACATGTATGTTGGAGATGCCAAGTGGACACGAAACTCGATCGACGCTGGACATTCTTGCAGAGGATGAGGTCTGAGGGCGAACGATGTTAGGGCCATTTCCGAAACCTGTCGTTGCCAAAGCTCTGTCGTAATATCCTCTTCGTCTAACCGTATTTGTGGAAGATTATTAATGCTCCTGTACACAAATTGAGCTGAGTTAGCAAGTCTTGTGCTTAAATGCTTTCTTCCTTGAATTGTCCTTATGTCACATAGTCAGAATAAATTTCTTTTCCAACTTTATTGAGGTTTTCTTAAAGCTATTACCTGTATTGGCAGGCAGTACATTTTTTCCCTATTGAGGGCTACTTCATCGCCGTACATATACAGTTGCTATAGCCGGCATCATCATAGAGCTGTCCCTAGCGAAGTCGGTGATGCCTCCTTGTACACAGACCGACCAGGTCCGTAACGTTACGATCTGCTCTAGCTACGCTCCCACGTGCACCTCACTGGCTGATGCGTTCAAACGTTCCTTTAAATCCTCACCCTTTACAAAAGTCGTCGTTTTGCCTGGTGGATATAGTAGTAGACAATAATAATGAGGATAAACTCTTGGTGCATTGAGGCTTCAAGCATGTCACTACAACTTGATGAATTCGACCAATGGCTATATTTAGGAATTGCCTAGTGATATCGCTAAGGACATCCCTGCCTTGTATTGCGTAATAAAATAAAGAGAAGCTCAGAGCACGTTTTTTTCCGCCAATATGAAAAATGATGAACTGCATTTTAATGAAGTATTGCCCCGGGACAAGAACTGAGGCTGTGTTCGTCTAGAAGAGTATGAAGCGTGCAAACGCAAACAACAAAATAGGTCCCCCTGAAGCAAACTCTGAGTTTTCGAGAAGGGAAGGGCTGGGGCGGGGTAGGATTTCACTTGAAGATTTTCAATTAGGTCAATACCATGTATACTGCGCGTACAAGGTAACACCGGGGAAGAAGATCTACATGTAGAACACGTTTCTTTGAAGGCTACGGTTACTTAAAGCGGCTGCATGTGTGACGCTTTTCGGGGATTTTTGCCTAAATTTAAATGGCGCCGACTCACGTCGTGGGTATGTTTAATTGCACGATCTGACGGATGTAAGATGTGTGTCCACGGTGAATAACGCGAAGAAAAAAAAACAAACAGAGACAATCATCGCACACGTAGTCCAGCCCCATCCAGCCTCGGGCATTTAGCAAGTCGGGGAGCTTAATTGGAGCACGCGCACGCTTGGGACAAGTACTAGTGGTAGAAGTAGTAGTAAAGAATAACTTAGGTGTTGCTGTCGTGACAGCTGCTACCATGTGCACGTGTGATTCTGCCTTTGAGGTAGACTCTTCTCGCTCCGAGGGTATGCCTTCTGGGGCACTTGCAGAGGCGTTTGCAGTCGCCCCGGTGACTTGTTCTTCCGCAGGTCAATGTGTAAGGAAGGACGCAAGAAGCGTGGTTGTCCTTATCGGACTGCAATGTCACAACCCATGTGTTCGTGGAAAGAAGCGCCCTTGTAAAAACAAGGTAAGCCATGAACAGATTATTGGTTGTCCTGCTCCAGCAATAATCTAAAACTATGTGTGGATACTGCTCCTCAGGCTCCCAGAGGACGACAAGTGAATCGAGCGACAGTGAAACTGCAAATGGCAGTGCTCGAAGGCCGAGAGTGCGAGGCTGTGTATCACCGTCACAGTGACCAGTCTTTATAAAAACGCCCCAGAGAAACTCTGCAATCCCTTCTTTTCTGATTCGGGCTAAAATTTATTTATTTACTTATATTTTGCAAGGATTGCCAAATAGTCAGAGACTAATTCAAAGGCTTTCCTTGTTATAAAGCACGTAAAAATAATACGTGTAGTAGTTGCCATGGCTACAATGCATCAGGATAGACCAAAATTAAACTTATCAAACGAGAAGGGATCATCAAGAGTCTTGAGGAAAGTTAAACGGGACTCGGAGGGGTTAGATGTGACAGAGAATGGCAGGGCGTTAAAAAGAGCTGTTGTTGCAGGAAGAAAGCTGGTAAGACAATGTTTGGTGCGACACAAAGGAAAGGCAATAGACAGCTTGTTTCGTAAAGAGTATGAAGTGCGAGCAGAGGCAGTCGATGGAAGCTGAGAGGTTAATTAGCTTGGGAAGCCCTTTGCCATGGAGTAAGTCCCATAGTAGAAGGAGCTTGAAGCGGAGACAGCGTCATGCTAACGTTGGCCATTGGATCAGGCGCAATACATCAACATTATGTCGTGACCTCCGAGAGCAACGCAAAATTGCACGAGCGATAGCCAGCTCAGCTCTTTCGAGAGCAACACAGCCTTGTCTGGAGCAATTGTCCCACACTGGAGATGCGTACTCCAGGGCCGAACGAACTAGACCGACGTACAATCTTTTGGCGCGTGTCGCGACCAGTCGCCGAAATACTATTCGCCGATACGACTGTACTCCGATGACTGATCGCCGATACGACTGAACGTCGATACGACTATATGTCGACACGACCGTTAAGCGATACAACGCTGCACCGAACGACCAGTCGACGCCTGCCCATCTACGCCGATAAGACCGCACGTCGAAATTCGACAAAACGGGACCGAACACCGAAATTCTTGGAAAAACATGAAATTTCACCCATATTTTCACAAAACGTTATACATGTAACCGTAGGAGATGAACACGGAAATTTTATTTATTAAAGTTCAAAACGAGAACGAACATGAAATTTTAATACAAACAGACACTGAAAGTATTAGGACCATCAAATTTAATCAGGCAAAACTTACAAAGAACATCATGCCGTTGAGATGACATATTTATCTTCAAATCGTGCGCGATTCCTCGCAGAAAGTCCATTATGGTTCTGTCTTCAAATGTCTGGCAAATCCTCTGCAGACGCTTGTCGATCTTGACGTATTTTTTCTTCCGCTTGGGTGCAGGTTCTCCTGCGAGTATCCTCTCTGTTCGCTGTTCAGTGAGCGCCTGCTCCGCTCTTATTCCGCCAAATTAAAATGGCGCAATCGCGAAATTCGTCAGAGTTTGTGTGCAAGTACACATGCATATTTGGTCATTCGCGCGAGATTCGGCGTACGTGCTTGTCGGCGTGCAGGCTTGTCGGCGATTGGTCACTCGGCGAAACGTCGTATCGGCAAATAATCGCGTCGGCACATTGCCGTATCGGCGAACTGTCGCGTCGGCGTACAGTCTTCGGCGTAGGGTCGTTCAACGTGCAGTCTTTCGGCGACTGGTGGTATAATCCTTTTGGCGATATCGGCTGCTCCAGGGCGACGGGCAAGACGCTTGATGACAAACATTGAAAACTTTTGGTGCTGAAGTAAGGAGTTGATGTGATCAGACCATGTCAATTTGCTGTTTAGTTGTACGCCAAGGTGACGAGTGCAGAGTTAAGACTGGATGAGAGGTGTCTGATTGACGGTTCTGTTGATAACGCTTAAAGATTAGATGTGATCACTTGCTTGCATTGAAGTCATTTCTCCACTCAGTTACCCATTCACTTAGTGAACAGAGATCTTTCGGAAGGCGGCTGCTACAACTGCAGCCGAGGTTTGAAGACGAGACACCTGAACAGTGGTCACACAAAAGAGTGTCATCAGAGAACATGGCTGTGGAAGACAAAGCAATAGTTGGCAGATCGCAATAGAAAATTATAAACAGCAGCGGCCCAAGCACAAGGCTTTGGGCCGGGGAACACCCGAGGAATCGAAGTGCTGCCTAAGGAGTAAACACAGTCCACTTTCGTGCAAATACTTGGCCACACAAGTAGCTGTTGAACCAAGCTCGCGTCCTTGTACTCCCACACTGCAAAGCTTCTGAAGGAGAAGCGAATGATTCATTTTATCAAATGCTTTCGCCATGTCCAGAAACGTACTGATCAGTCTGTTAGGGTACTCAAAGCGGAACTCGATCGTCTTTGATTTGCAACCTCATTATCAAGTCAGATTTAACCACAATCTAACCGCGGACCCAGATGTTTCCCTACATGGTAAAGTTCAGTAGATCAGACCGGGCGCGATCAGGTCCGATCAAAGCACGATCGCGCATACAATCACAGCTAGAAATAATAGACGTACACCAGCTACTACCTGTACTACTCAGCTCGTCGGGAGCACTCGAAAGTTGAGTGCGCGTTTGGGGCCTTCTAATTCTGCGGCTGCCATACCACTGCCGCCCACGCGGCCCGCACGGTCTGCGCCTGCGCTTGAGCCAAGTGGAGCTCGAGAGCAGACCTACCTACAGGTTTTGACATAATTATTATTATGATTGCTGAGTGATTCAGCCTGCCCAGGAGTAGCGCATAATACGCTCATTAATTCTGTTCATGAATTTCCTTGAAGTTCCGCTTCTAAGTATATAACAAACTGATGTGAGCACGCATACATACATTTACCATTATAAGAGCTTTCTCCCAGTCATCGACGTCAGATAGAAGCTGCCAAGTTGTGGATCTCTTTGGCAAGAAGCCGAATTGTTCGTCCGGAATGGCATTGTTGTTGTTAAGACAGTGAGACTGTAACTGCTCACGAACAAAGCGTTCGAACACCTTAGATACGCACGGGAGCAAAGTAATAGGTAAAATTTAGGGTCATACCGATTTCTTTTGTGTTTATAGATGGGAGTTACTAAACCTTGTTTCCAGTGAGAAGGGAAAGTTCCAGACATTAGTGAACAGTTGAAAATATACGTTTAAGGTGATACCAGGACCTCAGCACATTCCTTTAACCCTATCACTACCAGGCTTTTTGGGGATATAAAAACCAGGGGGGCACAAAGTGCCCCTAGCTAACTCTGCAGCCCTTTGAGATACAACGACCAAATTTGCCAGCAATGTTACTCGAGGACAGCTCTTTCAACTTGCAGAGTTGCTGTTTCCGAAAGAAGGCAGCAAAGTAGAAGAACAAAGAGGCAAAAGCGCCCTACAGGCAAATGTCATCGCTCGGAGTGACAACCAGCAGCATCATGCGGTTCAGCTCATGCAGAGTGTTCATCAAGGAGACTGTTTTACTGGTAATGGTGTGGTAAAATGTGAAGCGATTTATTATTATTTAGCTAGGTGATAGGGAGGGAACAAAATAGGAGGAGGAAAGAGGGGAACAAATAGAAGAAACGGTCTTGGTGTACACAAATCGGGAAATCAAAATCGGTTTCCATGGCAACATATATCATGATACCTGACAAAGAATTGCAGAATTACGTTCTGGGCCATATATGTAGCAAGAAAAAGTCAAGGAAGATGGTCAGGCTACTGCATCTACATGTGGTAAGGGAGTGGAAATATTCCTGGGGGGGGGGGGGCACAATGTGCTCCCCTGGTAGTAATAGGGTTAAAAACTTAAATTCGGTTGCTGATTCCATCTAGACCTGAAGACTTCCAAACATTCAATATGGAAAGCCGCTTGTAGACAGATGACGAAGTGAGTGGTTGGAAGGAAAAGGTTGCGTGAACGACCTGGGCCGCAATCTTCTGGGACGAGGGATAGTTAGATGTGCTCTGCACTGCTCAGCAAAATAGGCAATTAGGCACTCTGCTTTATCTTGTGGTGAAAGGCAGGTAGAGCCATTCTGAACTAAAGTTGGAATGTTGATGTTTGACTGGATGCCCTATGCTGCTTTGGCTGCTCAGGTGATTTAAGGTCAGTACCGCACATACATGTACATGTGGGGTGGTTCCCAGTTTAGCCCTTGAGGATCCTCAGATGTAATTATTTTACCCACTACTGTCTAGCCCTAGTAACAAAAGCTCTCCAAACAAAGTTTGGTGCCAAAACAAGGCAAGATGATGACTTTCCACTGTGAGCAGCCCAAAATAGGGCGAAAAAATAGCACTGATTTTCAAAAATATTTCCGGAACAGTTGTGCTCAGAACTTTACCGCCAACTTGATTTTTTTCAGGCGATTAGCCTCAGGAGGCCCAAAATGGCTGTGAATCTTGATTTTGCTATTATCTTTTCCATCATTCAATATTCCAGGTAAAGTACGAAATACACAGAAATCACGGTACCTAACGGGTAGACCACAGGGCGCCGCTCTCCTGGTTGGAAATAAAACGCTTAGCCGGACTCACAACACTCACGACAAACCATCCCTCTACAAGCAGGCCTAGGAAGCAAATGCCTACTGACAGAGTAACTGCTCCGGGCCGGAAATCCACTCGACCGCCATCGACTGCAGCCTTCTCTACACGACATTATAGCCTTGTATGCTTGGCTTTGCGAAGGGACTGCAGTCGATTCAATTACTGTCGCCATTTTGTGTCTCCATAGTGATTTCAGCGCGGTTTTCACTGCCTAGCAATAGATGTGGGAATCGAAATGAAATTTAAATAAAAGAGCGTGCGGAAGTTGAAACAATGACATTGCATATTGACAGCTAGCCATGGCCAGTCGAGAGAGAAAGCAGAACGAGTTCGATGTAATGCAGCTCTTGGTAATCAGTTTGCCCTCCGTGATGGAGCGGCCGTTGTCTATAGATTGTAGCTTTGCGCGTGCTGCAATCAAGCGATTGGCAGACGAGCTCTCCAGCGAAAACGGCAGGCTTGAGCGAGAAGGCCTACGCAGAGCGCTGCCATAAATTCCGGGAGCAGCTTCCTGGAGCAGTTTATATTACTGGAGGCGAAGTCACTGCGATTCCCGCGCCCGCTTCTTTTATCTTTTAAGTTTGAATCAATTAGTGCATTCAATACCCATTTGTAAGACGGTGACTGAGATGGCTAACCGCAAGTGGAATGGCGGGCAGGCCACACGGAAGGCTTGGCTAACTTGCCCTAACGACGTTCTCGCTATACGCAACTGGGGTGCTCTCGAACTTGTGCAGCAGCTCTGTCACAATTTTAGCCATTGCACAGCATGCGAACGCACCGTGACAGCCAGAGATGCACCGTGTGTTCCCGCTCAAGGCTTCGCTGAAGAGGCGGAGGAGTGATAGTAGCATCATTCCCACCGCCAAGCGCCTATGTGCAGAAATACCAGGCTTTTTCCTTTAGATAACACGAAGGAAAGTCGCCAAGCAGAGTTGAGAGGGACGGCTCAGTAGAAGATACCTCTGTGGCTCTTGTTGTGCCACCATATAGGCGCCATATCGACCTGCTTTGCTGGGTACTGTAACCCTGGAAATTTTCGTAACCGAATATATTTCGTAAGCAAGGGCCTCTGGCCTTTTGTAAACGATAAAATTTCGTAAGCCGACGATCGAACCAACTAAGTTATGAAGTATTTGCATACTGTATTGTGGTGTCACTCGCGTCCAACTGCAGTGTGCCCGCCGTACTCCCCCGTGCAGTATATTGTGCGAGTCGCACGCACGTACGCAAGAGTTGAAGGCGTAACTCCTCCCAATTGAGTCCCAAAGTATGGCACATCAGCCACATGTGCGCATGCGCACAAGTAGATCTACAAAATTTAGTAGCCTATTTAATTTCGTAATTTTTTAAATTTTACGAACTTTACGAATCTAAATCGTATACGAAAATTTCCAGGGTTACGGTATAGTAATACGTGCACTCTCTTATACCATGGTGTACATGTATTATGTAGATCCGCATACATGTAGTAGCTACACGCTGGAGCTGTACGCGAAGAAAATCGGCTCGCGGGTCGCCGATCAAGTTTAATCATGATTTATATACAATCTGTCGATGTACAAGTCGACGCGACGTGCACTCGAACCTCAAAAGTCACTTTCAGCGTTACGTAGAATAGCTTCGCGATGTTTCGCGCCATATAAGCTGGCACCTGGGTGATGAAACCATGATGTCATGACCAGGGCGCAGTCTTCACTCAGCCTGCGGCTTCATTCACTTTCATGAAAACACAGCCTTTTCTCAAGACGACAACTCGTAAAACGCCTTAACGTGTAGCTCCGGCTAACCTGCTCCGATTCTCTTTAGGTTTGTTTTATTCTTTTCTTCATTTCATGGACTACAAAAAGTTACTACAGAATTTTGAAAGTCGGCCTGTGAACTTAGTGGCGGTCGTTCGAAGTCAGCCTCTTAGCGGTCAAAGCTAGCCACCACTTGAAATTGGAAAATATCTAGGTTCCAGATAGAAATCAAACAATCTGTAGTAAAATTTCTTTCAGCTCCATGTGGGAATTAAGCCACCAGAAAATGAAGGTTGTAGCATGCACTGACTAAGAGCCAGAGCTTAAGGAAAATTAGCGTTATTATAACTTTAACCACGTCCTGGAGGGGCATGGTGCAGTAATTCAAATTTATCAGTATCTCATATTCAGTTGGAAGGTATAGTCGTTCTGAAAATAAGTGTTTGAGTATTTCGAACAGCCTTTTGGCAGGGAACTCAAAAGCGGTATACGCGCCCCTTAAATCACCTGAGTGCTTTCCACCAGCAGTGAGGATCCCGGACACGGTGTAGTGATAGTAAGAAGCTGTTTGTCTTGAATAGAATGAGCGTTCAGCAAGAAGAAGTTCAACAACGTACAGATTTCGAGCCTTCCGGTAGGCAATCGACAACCGGTGTTGCCTGTCAAAGGATTTAGAACGCTGGAACAAACGGTCACGCTGCCGTCGTAGTCGAAGGTATGGATGATACCATGGTTGTGGGTAGGCCGTGCAATTTTAGTTTTGCTTCTACAGGACAATTCCAGTGAAGACGAAACTGTGCTTTCCCAGAGGGATAAGGCCTCGTGTACATTGTTTGATTTTATAACAGGTGACCAGTCGACGCTTGCCAGGAGACGTTTCAAACTTTGGAAGTCTGCACTGCTGTAGTCCCAGGAGATATTGCCTTTTTGACGAGGGGAAGAGCTGAAATGAAGGTCTAAAACTGTTGGGCAGTGGTCTGCAACAGGTGTAAGCACTTCACAGTTAGTGACTACTGATGGATTGTTAATAAACATTAGATCAACTTGAGAGGCCGAAGAGCTTCCTGATAAACGAGTTGGGCCTTTGACCATTTGTATAAGTCCGTAGTCGATCATCAAGCTTGGCAGCAGGTCAATGCCAGCATCGTTAGACTTTTGGTCATTCTACCAAGTGCTAGACTTTGCATTGAAGTCACCAACTACACATGTGAGGTGGTCAAAAGGGCTTTTGAGGCTATCAAGAACAAAATCTAGATGGGAAATGAAGGTAGATAGTTCAGTTAAACTTCCATTTGGAGGACGATATACAGATATAACATTGAGTTTTTTTTGTTTCTGGGCAGATGTAGTCAAATGCCAACAGCTTCTAGGATTTCTTGAATTGTCAGAAAAGTAGCATTTAATCCTTGATGCACAAACAGAGCAACACCACCACCTCGCTGGTATGCCCGATCACAACGGAACGGGGGAAGAAATCTAGATAGGTTGTCTATAGAGCTTCAGGCCCCTCTTTGACACGATTGGGCGATAGCCAGGTCTCAGTTACGCACAAGACATCGATCTTATTTGTAGCACACATTATCTCTAACTCAATTAGTCGGCCACTTGCCAGCAAACTTCGCGCATTAACATGGAAAATCTTCAAAGATTTGACCCCACCATTATTGTTGAGATGAGGGAGTGTTACCACGCGGTGGATCGCGTTCCCACGGCCGGCAGCGAATAAACTCAGGCCAGATATTTGCTTTGGAAACTTCGTCCGAGCAGGGCTCAGCAACGAAGAGTTTGGCCGACTGAGTATCCCACAGTCGCGTACAGATCGTGTAACACCCAGCTGCAGAGATTGTTATTTTCCGCTTACGACAGTACGAAATGACGTCGTCGGCGGAGCTGTCCAGGCTAATTCTGGTAAGATGAAACGGTCTGGTGTTGACACATTGGGCTCCTACTGAGAACGAACAGCGGATCGCTCTTCCCGCACGGTAAGTCTGCGTTGTCCCTGCAGTGGCCGGCGGGCACCCTGCAACTGAGGGCGTTTAATTTGTTTTGCCGTTTTGGCAGAATGACGCCATCGTTTGCTTCCCCTTCACTAGCTTCTGTCGTCACAGCTGTTGCATAATTGGCCTGTTTTAATTTCCTCCCGTATATCTGATACGCTCGCAGAGTAAGACTTTGAAGCTTGTGTTTGTGAGTGTGGTGTTCTAGTGTTTTGTACGATCGATGCTGGTAGCTTATATGATACAACGCTCAACACTGGCACCCGCCCCCGTCGGTGGGCCTTCGTCCTCTTCCCCGTTCTCATGCTTACCTTTCTCGGGGTCTTTGACCATAATCTCGTTGGCATTACTCGTCCTCTGAAGAGACTCGATCAGGGTCATCAGGCTATTCGGGCGCTTCTGGTGAAGCTCGTTCAAATTCGCGAGTTCCTTGGCGTGCTGCGCTCCATTGTCGGCAATCCTCTGCTCCAGGTGCTCAATACGCTGCCGAAGAGTATCCGTGTGGCCTTTAATGAGGGAGTTAAAATAAAACTGGAACAACACACTTGCCAGGACTGTGAAGCCCTTGGTGGTCCTTAACGGGTGCTAAGCACACGGTTTACTGCGGCTTTGAGGAGCAGCAGAATCGCTACCTTCCGCCATATTGCAATGGTACGCTGATCTCATCGTACAAACTGCAAACCAACAAGCAGCTTTCACACAGGGAGTCAAGGGTAGACTGGCAGGCTACATGATTGGCCACTTGTGGTCAAAACCCGTGACACGAAGATCATGACATGATCATGACAGCCTGCCCTTGAAAGTTTACTACTGGACGTTGATCATGTTAATCAACGAGGAGTAGAGGAGGTCTACGCGTAGTAAACGTTTGGAAGGGTGGCCGTATGGCGTGCGGAACAGGTCAAAATTAATTGTCCAGTTGCCAGTGTCCCAGACCCAATTCGCATAATCCATGTTCCATGATCCAGGATCCGCATTACAACCGAAATTGGATCCGCATTCCTTAACCATGGCAACCGAAAAATGGCGCCGCGCGTCGGCGCATATCAATCTATTTATTTATTTATAAAAAAAAAAACTAATAATAATAATAATAGAGGTTCACACCGACGTCCGGCCGTGTCTGACATTCAGCCGGTTCTTGCTTTGGCAGACAGCCGTCCTCTCTCCACTCACTAACCTAATCTACACCTTACATTCTTCTTCTTCTTCTTCTTCTTCTTCTTCTTCTTCTTCTTCTTCTTCTTCT
>JAOWAW010119397.1:0-12616 GCA_028565695.1 Nicola tetela
TCATCAGAAAAGATACCTTCCTGTACAACCCTGAACAGACGTTTCTCTCCTCACTCAAGAAGATCAACTCACAACGTTTTCCGAAATTTCCATGACAGTAAACGTGCAGCCGCTCCAACAAGCTTTGACCAGTTGGATAGTGGAAGCCACCATGGGTATGAAGTCAAGATCGAATTGATGGAGACAGTAGCCAAACAATTCAAGAACGTCTGGGATTCTGAATTTCCAGTTTATCTTGAGCAGGCCATGCAATTGTATCCTACAACCACTGAGGTCCAGTGAACCAATCTGATTCACATAGATTAGATACACCACTACCACGGCTGGTAACATCTGCAGGGTTAAGGCCGCCTGGGCAATGTCTCCATGGGACATTTTGCTTTCGGATAATCTCTTGAATAGATGCAACCCTATTTGCAATCCAGGTTTTCCAATGGTATGCTGGTCTCTGTAGCCAATACCAGACATTGGTACTGTCCGTCCTTGCATTGATTTTGCCCACATCAGTTCTCAACTCACTACACGCAAATGATAAGGCATGACTACCAAGATATGCTGCTTGCAACTCGGCCGAGCCAGTGTTTGAACTTTCAAGGGTGCTGCCTTCGTCTTGGAATAAAGCAACTGACTTCCGTCAGTGGTAAGCAAATACAGACAACAGCTATATGCTGCCTCTGATGCATCAGTGAAAAAGTGTAATTCTGCTATGCCACATGAAACAGCTGTGCCAAACCATTGCCTTATCTTGATGTTATTGAGCTTCCCCAAATCTTCACTCCAGTTCTTAATCTGGCCAGCCAGTTAAGCCCTAACTGGATTGTTCCATTGTCCTTCCTTGAACGATCTTTCTAGCAGGATTTCTCCAGTTAATAGAACTGGTGATATTAAGGCTAGTGGATCAAACCAGCTCACCATTTGTTTCAGTAATGACCATCAGGTCAGAAAAAAATCATCCTAATTTGGACTTCCCTACAACAGAGGTACTTCAAATTCTCAAGCATCCTCCTGCTCATCCCATTTTACTCCAAGCACTTTTTGAGCACAACCCTGATTTTCTGAGATGGTATAAGCATTGGACCTCCGATTATGTAAGTCCATTCCAGCATGACCTAGTAGTTCCATGCTTTGATCATGAAATTGATTGATCTCATCCAGTAGTATCCAAGCTGCTGACACAACCGGCTACATAAAATGACTTCTCCAGCAGATTGATTATTTCTCACAGACTTGTCTCAGTGATACATTGACATTTTTCCACTAGATGTTGTCGCAATACTGTGCCCAAAATAAAGGGGGGGGGGGCAATTGGCCCAAAACAGCAATTTGGTCAGATGCCAAACTTCAATCTCTCCACCTTTACATGGTCAAAAGAATCTCAAGAACCTTTTATCACTTTCTTTGATGGAAATCATAAAAAAGGCTTTGTGTATGTCAGCCTGCACCGCATACTTACCCTCACGAAAACTTAACAATAATCTGGCAAGGTCAGGCAACAAAGATGGACCTGGGTCAACAACATTAACATCATTTAGTGATTTTCCTCCTTTGATGGATGCTGATGCATTGAACACGATTCAGACCTTCGTAGTAGTAGCATCTGGATGTATTACTACATGGTGTGGCAAATAGTATCCATCCTGTTCCAGTTGTGGTTCTCTTTCGATTGCCATCAGCTCTGCATACTCTCCCACCAAGACATCTTGATACTGCTGAATTTGACCTTTCTGAGTCAACTTGCAGTGTAAATTTAACATTGCTGATGTAGCTTGTTGTTTGTTATCATCAGGCCGCTCATTACTCTTCCAAAGCAAACCAGCTTCATATGGCCCCTCATAGTGCCTCAGTGGAAATGCTGGCAAAGTGCTACTGGCTGAGCCTCTCGGTGGTTCCTCCAATTGCCACAGACGCACCATATCAGTTTGAATGAAGGAGACTTGGACATTATGGCTGTTCTGTTCCCTACTTTTGTCTTGGGATGGTCCTGAGAGTACCCATCCAAAAACGGTGTACCATGCTATTTCTTCATCAACAGTTTTCTTTCCGATCAAGAAGTGATTAATGTAATCAGCTCCTATGAGAATCTGAATCTCACTTGGCAGAGTGTCATCAGAAACATCAGTGATATCAATTGCCAAATGTTGAGCTTTCCGCCTTCTCACTGTAGCCTCAGGCGCACAAGGTATATCAAGGCAGAACTCCGACCATTTTAGCAACTTTAGCTCATGTTCTGTGCAGTACAGATCAACCAAGCACAACTTCCGCACTGGCGCATGAGAAGTAACTTCAAAAGAAGATCCAAACCCTATCACTGTCACTTCTGACATGTCTACTTGAGGTGCCTTGATGGCTTTTGCCAATTTTTTCTACATGAATGACATTTGAGGCCCCGCATCAGAGAAAACTCGTACCATCGATCTCATTCTCCCATTCTGAACTTCCACAGCTGCTGTCACTAAACGCTTTGTTGATGGACATGCACTTTGAACACTTGACGCAATAATGTTGACCTGGCTCACTTGCTTTGATTCATCTTGATCCAAGGTTTCATGCACTAGAGAATGATGCCTTTTCCCACACATATCACATCTTTT
The DNA here is from genome assembly GCA_028565695.1 of Nicola tetela. Lineage (NCBI taxonomy): Eukaryota > Metazoa > Porifera > Calcarea > Clathrinida > Clathrinidae > Nicola > Nicola tetela. The sequence continues at coordinate 2,592 of JAOWAW010119397.1, forward strand.
GGTAGATTTACAAGCTGAGCTTCTGTGCTCTCCTTTCAGGCAGTTGAAACAAAGTTTATTTGCCATTACAAAAGCCTTCCACTTCTCCACAGACAATTTTCCTACTTTGCAACTCCATCAAAGGGTACTGTGGATACCTTCCACACTTGTGCAAATGACAAAGTTTCCTTGGACGTTGCCTCTGATCTTGCCGATGTTGATCCTATCTTGGGCCGTTCATGAGCATCCTGATAAGCTAATCCAACATCTTGAAATTGTTCCAGTGACAGATGATAATTTATGTTCAACCAAGAACGTTCTCATATCAGATGAGCAACTTTCTACTACCAAATGCTTCACAATAGTTTCCTTGAAGTCACATTCACCACGAATGGTCAGTTTTGAAAATTGCTTCAGGTTGCGTTGCATTCGTAAACAAAATTGACGGAAGAATTCATCACCTTGTCGCACCGTCACCATGTCTTTCTAAAGCTGCCCAGGCGTTCTTCCATACGCTAAGAGTATTTCACGTTTAATGTGCTCGAAACTGCCACCCAGCTCAACCGTTTCTTCCGACTTTGTCCCAGTAACTGCCGTTCTACGCGACAGAGGCTACATCTATAGATCATAATCGTTCTGACGCATAATGCTTTCAAATACATCCAGATATTTAGAGACCGAAGACAATTGTTTGTTTTCAAACTTTGGTACCTTCAGCTTTTGCAGCTGGTTACCGCATTCCCGTGATGTCCTCCTCACTGCCGCTCCGTCCAGCCCACCAGTTTCTTCGCTTTCACATTTCAATCTCAAAAACGCCAGTTCGTACTCCTGTTGAAGACAAATTTCGCGTTCCTTTAGTTCAGCTGTTTGTCTTAACTCATTCATTCGTATTTCCGCAGCTTTTCTCTCAGCTACCTTCTGAAATTCCGCCGTTTCCTTCATGCTTTCACGCGCTAGCCTTCGCTCGTCGCACTCTCTATCTTGTTCTTTGATGAGCTCCCGCAGTTCCAACCTGATAAACTGAGAGTCCTTCAAATTTCAATTAGTTCTTGTATCGTTGTGGCCCGTGTCTTTACTCCTTCACCTGTACCACTACGTTGTACCAAACGAGGCTTTCCCTCCGCACTCTCGTCGCCGCTAGAATCCCCGCCATTTGGTACGACTTGGTTCCTTCTACCTTCACTCATCGTTCGTTCCCTGAACTTGCTCACGCCAGGCTCCGTTAGCCTCAGGTGAACGTCGCTGTACGCCACAGCAGAAGTTCGCTCTACCCGCTCACTCCGGGATAGAATCTACGTCAAGCTTCCGAAGACGGTAAGTGAGCCGCTCTTGTCCTGGCAGGGTCGCCAAAATGTTGCACAATAAAACTTTCACAGGACAAGAAACAACTTTATTCACAGGATAAGAAACAACTTTATTCGCAGGAAAAGAAACTAGGTAAGATAAAGGAATACAAATCGCACCGATGCAACACAAATCACATCTAGACACCTAGACGGGTGAGGGCTTTATCAGCTGCAATTCGTAACTGTTAGGTTCTGAGCGGGACAGCCACGCAAGACTTGCGGCAGGAGAGCCATGCCAATAGAACACAAGTTGCGTTCATATCAAGACCTCAATGTATGCACTATGGGAATTGGAGGAGCCACTCGTTAAGTCGTCCAACCGTCCGATCTTCCCTATGACAGTTGAGGATAAGAGTTACACCGTTGGTTTACTTTGGCGCAGTGAAGAGGGGCCGGCCGATAATTGGAGCCAGGCTCTAGAGGCAGCTAATGCGCAGCTGACAAAGTACTCGTCGAAACCCGACGCGCGGCAGATGTATGATAACGTTAACGCACTGTTGCAGGAGTATCGCGAGCTGGGAGCTGTCGAAGTCGAACCGCATCCCGAAGCCAAAGGTTATTTTCTGCCTCATCATGCAAGGGTCTACATCGACAAAACTCCGGGTGGTGTTCAATGCTTCGGCTACATACCAAGGAAGCAAGTCGCTGAATGACTTACTTGATCCAGGACCCTCATTGTTGCCGAGCTTGACCGGTCTTCTTTGTCGATTTCGATCCAAGACCGTGGCCTTCTATGCGGACATCAAGAAGGCGTTCTTTACTATAATTGTGCGTGAACAGGACCGATGCTATTTAAGATTTACTGTAGCCAAATCGAGAGAACGTCATGACTATATGGCGGTTAACAAGGTTGCCTTTCGGCGTGAACTGTTCGCCCTTTATCATGACCGCTGTTCTTCCGCACCATCTGCAGACCACTGAAAGTCAAGCAGACCCTTCTTGCCAGGAGATGTTAGCTCTACTAAGGGACAGTTTTCATGTTGATGACTGCGTAGCCAGTGTCCAGTCTGACAACGAGGCAGTAGAGTTCAAGCAACTAGCAGTAAGGACCTTGCAAGAAGCCGATGTGGAACTTCGAAATGGCGTTCCAATTTTCCCTTAGTCCACAGCGAGATGTGCGAAAGCAAGGTGCTAGGTGTAATTATAACTTGGGACAACCAATCGGACCAACTGAGTTTTCCGGTGAATGTGCGTTCCTCTCCAAAGGCAGGATGGACTAAGCGTTCTTTGCTCTGACTCGTCGCTTCTGTCATTAACACTCTTGGTCTTGTCTCTCCATTCGCTCTTCAAGGAAAAATCTTATTGCAGGAGCTTTGGAAATGTGGCTGTGAATGGGACCAACAGCTTGAGCATGAGCTTCAGTTGCGGGTAGCAGCATGGTGGGAAGAGTTTGAGCATTTGAACTCCATTCATTTTCCTCGATGGTCAGGATTGCCTAACGGTCCTAAGGAGGTGCATCTCTTTACAGACGCTTCGGAGAAGGGTTATGGCTGCTGCATCTACTTGACTGCCAGAGACCTGAGTTGCCTATGGTATGCTAAGGCGAAGGTCTGCCCTCTTAAACAACAGACTTTACCAAAGTTAGAGCTGCAGGCAGCTGTCATTGGAGCTCGCTGTTTAAAGTTTATCCTCGATGAATCTCGGCTCTTTGACTTGGAAGTTCATGTATGGACTGATTCAAAGACAACCCTGCACTGGATAGCCAGTCCACCACATGGCTGGAAAACTTTCGTAGCCAATTGGGTTAACGAGATTCAAATTATTTCGAGAAGTGTGTCGGCACAGTGGCACCATGTTCCTGGTTCTGATAACCCGGCTGATTTGACGACCCGGGGAGGCAGTCTGGGTAAGTTAAACTCTACCTTTTGGATGCTGGGGCCTTCCTGGCTTACTAACAGGGATCATGGGCCGTTTAGTCCAGATGATCATGGTTCACTTGTTATTCATGACGCTTGGAGAGAGGTTGCTATCAACGTAGCTATTGCCACATCATCTGAGTATCGATGGTGGATGCGCCTTTCTAAGTGGTCTCGAGTGCTTGGAGTGACAATTGCAAGACGCATGTTAATTTGGCGTTATGGAAGTTCGAGTTGTTCACCGCTGCTGATGAAGCTTAAGGCTGAACAAGTCATTTCAGTTCAGGATCGTGCAGACTGAATACTTCGGCCAGGATATTGCTGATCTGAGAGTCAAAAGGCAAGTGCGATGCTCATCCCGCTTTTACCAGCTGCAGCCATTTTTAGATGAGGAAGGACTGCTGAGCGCAAGACGGCGATTGCGATGCATGATCAAATTTGGAACAGGCAGCTAAGTGTCCTGTTATTCTAGTGGATACCAAGCTTTTCTTGCGATTTGTTCATGAAAGTCGCATGCACCAAGGAGTGGAAGGATGCATGGCCTTTATTCAACGCAAATTTGTCGTTTTGCGTTGCCGACGATTGCTCAGAAACATTAAGACAAGTTGCACTGTCCGTAGACGTTTTGATGCCGGTGCTGCTTCTGAAGTGACCCCTCCCCTACCTGCAGATTGTATGATTTATCAATGACCCCTTGCGTCAATTGGAGTTGATCATGCTGGACCACTGCTAGTAAAGTCAAAAGATTGAACCAAGTCTAAACCATGGATATTATTGTTCGTCTGCGCTACCATTCGGGCCGTTCATCTTGAACTGGTTCCTGGCACATCAGCAGCGGATTTTCTGCTTGCTTATCGACGATTCGGTGCAAGGTTTGGTTCACCTTCACTGATTCGATCAGACAACGGTGCTGGATTTGTCTCTGCCGCTGCTTGTGATAAGGCTGAGTGGTGACTCAACCAGCCAGTCCATGGTATGGCGGATTTTTTGAGCTCTTATAGTAGGACTCATAAAACCACCGTTGAAGCGAGTGTAAGATAGAGCGTTACTAGCTTGGGGTGAGATACGTACGCTCTTAGCAGAAGTTGAGCATCTGGTTAATGACCCACCGCTAACATGTATTGGAGATTCGGATGACTTCGTACCGCTTATCCCAAATGTTCTGTTAGGTCGCTTATGTAATGATCTAGGTGATGAATGCTCAGATGTTACTCTGAATCATGAACAGGCCTGCCTAAGACAAGGTTATCTGTCAAAACTGCAGGAACATGTTGCTCAAAGGTGAGAATCGGAGGATTTGCTGGGCTTGCGGGATTTTGGCCAAAAAGAATCTCATTCTTTGTACGAAGGTGACATTGTCTTGGTGATGGACAACAAAAAGAAACGCTCTCTTTAGAAAATGGCTAGAGTTGTACGTTTGTTGAAAGGGCGTGATGGCAGAACAAGAGTAGCTACATTATCCGTTGGTTTTAAGGAGTTTCTGCGTCCGGTTTAGCAGTTGGTCCCTCTCGAGGCTTCATTTTCTCATGTGTCTTCAGGGGAAACTTCTCCCAAGAACTTGGACTCTAAGAGCAAGGCTCAGCCTCTAACACGCACGCGGACAAGAGAGATCATTCGCCCATGGTCGATATGGTTTCGATTAATTGTTTTCTTCTTTCCTTGTTTTTCTTTTTTGTACATAGGACTAGGGTGGGGAGAACGTTACAGAATGATTTGATTTCTAGACCAGTCCTACTGTTCATTCAATCTGATCTTTTCACCTGGTTTTCATATTTTTGCACTACTTCCCTTACCTTTCCACCTGAATTTCTTCAGTACACGGGTATGTTTCGCCGCGCAGCCTTAAGAAGTTTTGTTCTTCTTTCCTCTGAGTCTCGTCTTGGTTGCTGCACTGTTGAGCTTGGGCTTATGTGAAACAGTATATACGTATTACTGATACTGCCGTTGGGCTAACTAGTACATTTACTGCGAGAGCGTTTGACGCCATGACCAGACCTTGAGCAAAGAAACTACAGTAATGTTACCTCTTGCTGTCTTTGTTTCACCCGGAGGCTTTTGCGTATATTTGGTTGCAAAATACATGGAGGAAACGATTCATATAATACAACAAAAGCAGAATGGACGCTATAGGCCAGCAAAAATTAAGATGAGGGATGGAAGCTTTTCTAAAAGCGTTAGAATTTCTAAAGCTCTACACTAGGTGACGACAATTTCCTGCTGCTGTAGAGAGCCGGTTTGGAGGTGTCACGGTCTCAGAGATGACAAACTGAGCGAACAGATTAACAGACGCTTCAACAGATTACAGTTCTATAAGTTACTGAGCGAAGTTATGGCGACGGGCTGGCGCATGAGAAAAGGGGGGTTAAAATGTCAATTTTGGCCAGAAAATAAATAAATATCTGTTTTTCTGGCAGTGGTACCCTCGCTGGAAGTAATCGAATAAATAGAACTTCAAATTTTGACAATGATATGGCTGTTTAAAGAACCCGTCTTTGCAAGGAGCGTTAACCTCCTTTTACCATGCGCCAGTTCGACAGATAGTCAAACCAACCGGTGCATTAGTAATGCTTTACAACGCCATGACGTGCGGGTAGAAGAACCAGTTAATCGGTAGAGGTATGGCTTCTGCAAGCACTTCAACCAAGAGAATATTATTGGTATCTGACCAATGTCGCAAATCCACCGGGCTGCCGTCAAGTTTTATACCATCATTTAATTATTTCATAGTAGTTCATTGTGGGCTTCCGCAAAATTCTCAGATCTACGGTCCGATCGCTATTCCTGTTCAAATTCATTTGACATGATTAGGTCTTCGCGAACGAGATCAAGCGGCTTCGTTCCTATCCTCGTTGTGAATGATGCTCTTTGAGCTTCAAACAAAGCCCAGGAGCTCCATATGGCCCGACTAGCCTGTGATCGAGCCTGGAGATCGGGAATGGGGCTGATCGTTGAGTACATAGGGCTTTCATGAAAAGGATTTCTCAGCACACCAATCACAAGAACCTTAATTATTTCATGAAACGTCTCGCCAGAAATGCCTCTGGCTTCATCAGTCATACGAAAGACAAAGGAGTACAGAAGGCTGGCGATACTAGTCTTTAACTATCGTGCTGAGGGTGGGAATGCATGTTGGTATTAGGTGTCAAAGCTTCTCATGAAAAACAGTTTCTTGTGACTGGTATGCTGGCAAATTCTCTTCATGTTATGACTGCCCAGCCATGATCTCTCAAGTCCTATCAGGCTTTCACTCTGGGCCCAGCGCTGTCAGGTTGACCGTACGTTGCACCTACACGCCACCCTTGTCCCAACCTGTCCCCTGTACTGTCGATGTCCGTCTTCGCCGGAGTTTAAGCTTCGCAGAAAGCCGAAGCTTTTTTTAAGCTTCGGACAACCGAAACGTGCGTATTTAAATGAATTTTGAATGATCTAACCAAAACCTTCGACTTTCTGCTCTGCATAAACTTTCGTTTGTTCGTTTTTGTGCTCTACCACATACTCTGAATAGTCGCTTGTCGCTCCACAATGTTGAAGGTAGTCTCTTGCTGCGCTCTTTCGCTTCTTGTTTCGATATTTTTAAGTGTACCTTTGCGCGGAGCACACTCCCTTCAGATCCTCGACGGAGACTACAGTCGTTGTCAGGGAGCAAACGAGGAGTACCGTCATTGTGGAGGCTGTGAGGGAACATGCGTCAATCCTTACCCAATCTGTATAGCGGTATGCCAGGAGCCGCGCTGCATGTGTCGTAGCGGTTATGTGCGGAATCACAGGAATCAGTGCGTCTCGAAGAAAGAGTGCACTATTCTCAGAGGTACGTTGAGAGGCAATGCGACTGAAGCTGATTTTCACAACTAGCTCGGACAGATTAATGTCTAATTACAGAGCTGTCCACTATAGTTCGCAGGGTATAGCCTGGTTTTTGTCAGAGGGGGAGGGATTAACCTCAAAATTGATGCGGTTGGGCAGAACGCGTGGGACAGAGACAGACAGATAATTGAACAGTACAATGACCAGACATTATAGACGTGCCTGCCAATATCCATGTTCGAACAGCCACGCAAAGAACATAGAGATTTACTGTAGTTAAAGGACAAACTGCTCAACGCATGCGTAAAAATGGCCTAAGCCTGAAGAGCGTACGATCACTTTGACAGTAGCGGTACATACAAGCTTCACGGATGTTAGCATGCATAACTGATTCACGTTAAAGCGGCTTTCTATATAACAGGCAGTAATTATTACGTTATTAAAGCGCCCATTTGCTGTCTTTCTCCACAGAGCAGCCGTGCTTCTACAACAGACGCATTTACTACCACGGCAGCAGGTGGAACCCCAGTCCTTGCGTGGCTTGTGTCTGTTACAACGGACGTGCTGTTTGTCGTATTATGCCGTGCTTTTATCCGTATTGTGGCAAAGGTATTCTGCCGGTCACACCACCTGGCCAATGCTGTCCTCAGTGTCCGACTGACAGCCACCGCCCGTATCCGATTATGCCCTTAGAATCGTAATGACATACAGCAGAGGCGCTGTTGTCGGTCCCTCGCCGTAAGATCCCCAATTGGCCCAAGACGATGACTGAATTCGAAAGGCCGCCTGATGTCGACGCCGTTCGTTTGCCCAAATTTCTGTTGTCCTCGACCGCTTTTCGTAAAGCGTAAAATTCTTCGGGATACCAGCATTTTTTTGCGTGCTATGTGCACGTGTGCATGTTTCGCTTTTTCTAATTGACAACCCGATGTGCAGGTCTCTTAGTTGTTCAATAAACCGTTTGTCAGTCAACGTTGATCATGGTTATAGTACACACAGCAGATACTTCTGTACAAGCATTTGACATAATGTGTTGTGATGAGAAACACTTCAGTAACCTTTGGTCAGAGCCAGGGATACCAACTGTGAAGTAAACACCTGCTGATCTGAATATGCAAGCGGTGTCTGGATTTTAATTCTGCAATGCACGCATGGACTGCGTCCATTCCATTGGCCTGAGCAAAACCTGAGTGAAGTCGATATTGAATATAGCGTAAATGCTACTGTGAGTCTGTGATGGTATCATATCGTGCGAGTGGCTAATCTCCGCGACTCTTCTACAACTATGTGGGTTTCTCGCACGCACGGATTTTCCGCCACTGGCAATGGTGGTGTGAGGACTGCACCACCGGACGCGATAACGTAGCCAAAGTACGATTTAGACCGATTGAGCCGTGCGCATTTAGCTAGGCGCACGAAATGGCGTTTATGAACTGCTCAAACCATGGCATGACGACGAGCACGTTTTTTCAGACTCCATGCACGTCACGACGCACGTACATATGCTTGGATCAACCTCTATCTAATCAGAGGCCCGGTGAATTTACGAACTATCTTTCCTCACACGATCATTCTACCACGAAAGAAGCGCCGACGCGGTATCGTAATATCGTATTGAAAACGTTTTGTCCAATACGTACGGACTATCACATAACCGCCGTAAATACACACAAAGAAGCCGTCTGGCTGACCCACGTTGAACTCCAGACACAGGAAAGCTGACTCATGACCTTCCTCTTAGCAGTAGACAACATACGACGTGCTGGAATCGAGATGGTGGGCGTCTGACGATTGGTGCCCCTGGCGTTGCACGTGTAGGTCGCTTGGTATAACAGTGGGGTGCGCGAGTAGCGTCAGCTGACGAGAGGTGAATTCCTCGAATGACTGGTGTTCTGGGCAGGAGTGGTTCTGGTTGTTTGTTGTCTACTGCTAAGAGAAAGGTGAGTCAGCTTTCCTGTGTCTGGGGTTCAGCATGGGTCAGCCAGTCGGTTTATTTTGTGTCTTTACGGCGGTTATGTGCTAGTCCGTACGTAACGGACAAAACGTTTTCAATATCATTATTACCACGAGAATAATGTAAACGAATCATTTTCTCTTTTGCACTAGCTGGAGTGCACAGTGGACTTGAACCTGCAGCGAGTCAGCGCCTAGCCGAACGAAAACCACAATCTTAACCGCTCGAGCAATCTGCCGGTTGAATAAAATTGGCTTCATGGCGTGCTTTGTGACTTTTTGTCATCAAGATCCGATATCCACTGCGCGAGATGCTACGAAGGGACTACCATACTGTAGCGTACGCCCACAAAGACCTGAGCTAGGCCCGGGATGTCCTGTAATAACTTCTTAACACTACTCTTGCCGGCTAGGCACTGGGTCGCCGCAGGTTCGAGTCGGCTGTGCACTTCAGTCGGTGAAAAGATAACATGATTGATTTAACTGACTTTCTTATCAACCTCGGCTGGCGCAGCCGTTTTCTGAAAAAGACCAGTCGGAAACAAACCTAAAACTTGTACCAGTATTGAACAATGGGCTATGTAGACAATCGGCTATGTAGACAGTACGACCGCTGGTAGTAGTCTATGTCTTCCCATTATCTCTTTCGTAAATTACTTTGTTTCTTAATCACTCGCCGGTTAGGTCGAGCGGTGCCGTGGAAATCCTCCCAGACCAGCCCCCACCATTGCAGTGACATTTATTACAGGCGCGGGGATTTGCGTGTTTGGACGACCGCGACCCTTCCCACGCACGCAGCCGGGCTCAATCTGCAGCAATGCTAAATTTGGTGGCGGGGAACAATCTGCTGCATAACTGCTTAGAGTGTTCAGGGTGATGTCTTTTTGGATTTGCTAGGGGCAAACCGGAGAACGTCGAACCCGGATGAAACCCTCAGATACGGGCAAGGAAGAAACCGCAAACCTTTCTGACGTGTGTGGCCGGGGCGAATTTGAATCAGGTACCCCCAGAGGTGTGCTGGCGCCTACACTTGAGTGCGGCTCAACAGATCGCAGACCCACTTCAGCGTGCCCCGAATCCCCTCCCC
>JAOWAW010119418.1:0-23724 GCA_028565695.1 Nicola tetela
TGTGTGTGTGTGTGTGTGTGTGTGTGTGTGTGTGTGTGTGTGTGTGTGTGTGTGTGTGTGCGCGTGTGTGTGTGTGTGCCAGCTACCGTCATCGAGGTGACGGGACCAGTAAGTTATGTCTGTTCAATGGTAAGCGAAAACCTCCGCTGTCATGAGGAAGTGGTAGAACATCAGTGGCAGCTGATGGTGAGCTTGCAATAGACAACGCGACCTCGACGGGCTCAACAGAGCAAGCCCCTTGTGTACTAGAGCAACCAAAGAGAGGTATGGATGAGAGCGACTCAGCACTTTCAGAGCGGCCTGATGAAGAACGCTTAAGGGGGGACGGAACGATTGGCAGTCCGGGTATCACAATAATCATATCAGAGGTCACAGAGGATACGGTGTGAACCAGTCAGGCTGGACTTGTAAGACGGTGGAGAGATCTGTGGTTACTAGACTGTACAGAATTTGCGCAGATGCGCAGTTGAAAGTAGTTCCAAATGTCTAAGTTGATATACTGTACAGAATCTTGTGTGAGCTATGGGGAGAGAGTGTAGCGTACTGGTTGTGTTGTATAGTTAGGTGCAATGGGTGGTTATCCTGTAGATGGAGCAGTTACTAGCCACCGAGTGTTGTGTATTTGTTGAGTTTTCTGATGTCTTGGCTTTCCAAAGTGCATTTGAGATAAGTTCTTCTACAGAAGGTGTACTCCTGTTGAACACTTAGTGGAAGCGCAGTGCTTTCACGACCTGCTTCAAGGCAAGATCGCCTTTGTTCCCCACCCTCAAGAATTTGTGCGAGTGCAGTGATTTCATGATGTGCTTCAAGGCGAGCTGCCGACCGCTTGCATTGTGCGGCAGCATTCGCGCCTATGCCCTACTACATTCTACATTTGGGAAAGTTGGTTAACTTGCGCTGAACAGCTGCGCTAAAAATTATACTTCCCCGTGCACGTGCTTTGCACGGGCCATTGAGTGTGGTTCGTGCACACTATGCACCTGTGCCAGGGCTAAAGCGGCATATTTGTTTATGTGTGGCGTGAGATCACTGCAGCAGCAGCCTGCAACGCTGTGGCAATGTTGCAGTTTTTGTCCCCTGCTGCGGCAGCATGCACCATTGCGACATTGTTGCAGTTTTCGCGCCCAGGCCATAGGCTGTTGCGCATTGTTTACATGTAGAGGTGACAAACTGCTATAGTTCAGGGTTTGTGAGACTCAAGAAATGATAGAGCGCTGGAGTCGGCTTTGGCCATGGGAACGTGGGCTAGTCGGCGTTTGGAAGGCCTATTTTGGGGTTTTGGAGGGAGGTTGGAAAGTGGTCTATACGATCATGATACGTCCGAGATGTTGATGAACAATCGCGGTTAAGTCTGGTGCAAATCGGTTCCGTTGTTTTTGAACACATGTGTTGCACACACGCACACACACACACACACACACACAGGGACGGAAATATATATTAGATAAAGTCAGGGGCACTCACCACGAGAAGGATTGATGGCGGTGCTATCCTGCTCTTTCTTTCAACTTTATAATGAACCTCTAAAAGGGCGCTAGAAGATATACCCCATGAATTTGTTTAGTGAAAATCTGCTATGTTTTTAATCACAGCAATTTACTGGGTTCCCTGTTGTCTTTAAAATTTCTGTCGCAAATCGTCAGCTGATGCAAAACTTTCTTATCGGAGATGTCAATCGAGCTGGCGAGAGATTTATCTAAAATGCTAATCCAATGCATTCCTTATGAGGAAGGACTTCAGGTTTATAGTGCAACACTTGGAGCCTGTAAATTAGGTAAACACATTAGGGATTAGGGATTATTATTAGAAGCTTCCAATTGAGTTTTAAAATCGATCTTAGTTATTAACATTCACTGAGATGAGTTAATTGTTATTCAAAAATATTAGGCAATGGTTTTGTGTTTGGCACTTGGCCTGCAGATCTCTAATAGGTATAACAGGCCACCAAACAACTAACACTTTGAAACCACGCTGTAACTATACCCACGAGATAAGAACCGCCGGTAAGGATACCGTTTGAAGCCAAATATTGGGTGTTTGCTTTATTGACTGACTTGTGCTTGCATCAAAATAGACCACAGATTCATTTATCATACGGTATGGACACTCCTTAGGTTCAAACGCTACAGACGAGAAGGTGTAATGAATTTTCGTTGCATCGGTGCAAAACCGCTAACACAAAACTTACAGAGAAGTTTCCCTCCGAAGAGAAGAGCTACAATGTTTTGGTGTTCTTTCAACTTCTGCATTATCCTGATCTCTTCAATGAAGCGCTGTGATTCTGCGAGAGAGTTACTCTGGTCTGCAGCAGAATAGAGAACTCAGCCAATTTATGAATTTTTGTTATCCAAGTCAAATTTAGATAGGGAGGTTCTGTTTCTTTAAAGTGGGTAAACGATTGCTTTCACATCTTGTAATGGCGTAACCTTTTATATTAAGAGAGAAAGAAACCGAACCGTTGATCTGAAAACAGAACATTCCGGTCATATCCAGTTAAGAGGGGAAGGTTATTATGGAATGAATGTTATATTAGACGTTCCAGTAAACATTGGTATGAAGAAGGCCTGGCAGAGTTACTGTGAAATTTCCCCTTAGACCATTGTCAAAATTAGGTCTTTCGCCAAGTTTAACTTTATGAATACTATCCAATAACGCCATTCCGCCCTCTATAATCAATTGCTAAGGATTCTGTTTTGCATATTCATATCGTAAATATTTTATCTTCAAAGACTGTCCCCGGTAAAACTTCCTGACTTGTTATTCATAATACCCGTTACAAGAACCTTCTTCCCTGAATGTTTCCAGCAGTTTCACCAGGCATCGAAACTCATAAAAGTACAGAAGACTAGACAAACTTTCACCATCAGACTGAAGGTGCGAATGCATGTTATTATGAAGTGTCAATACTGTAAAGAATGTGACAAACATTTCAAGCAACGTGTTCACTGATATACGTAAATGTTCTATGTATGTACGTGGCGTGCGCATGGAGCCGTCGCAGGCCATATGGTTTACACATAGCGGATGCCTAATGCCACGCAATATCCCCATTGAAGCACTCATCGCTCTACATTGTATACAGGACTGGCACTGGGTTGCTAAAAATTGCAACAAAGCCAAGCTGCTTTGGTTCGGACAAATGAAGTTATAATTGCGTTAACGGAGACAGGCGGTCCCTTATTAAGCTCATCCTCATCATGCAGTCTACCATCTACATCTTGATGATGCGACTAAACAAACTACCTACGTGCACGAAGCGCAGTTTCGGCATGCTAGAGATGTTGAGTCATGTGGTCCTTTCCGTCAAAAGTTCAGAACTCACCGCAAAAGCTGCAATCAATTCAGTGGTGGGCCCGGGACTCCCTATCGCTATCGATATCAAAGAAAAACATTTTCAGAAGTTCAGCGCTCCGATCGATAGGCAAATGACACGGGGAGAGTCGGCCTGGGCAGAGGTTAGGCTTACATTGATTTTGCAACGGTATCTGGTTATCCGTTTAGGCAAAGGAACAAGCTGGAGTAGGACCTAGGGCGGTACACACCCAACCAGGGAGAGTCGGCCACTGAGAGGCCTAGCTTACTTTGATTTTGCTACGCTGCTAAAGCAAAGAAGCAAGCTTGCCATAGGCGGACCACAGCTTGAGCTGGCGTCTAGAGTGTGTTCCTCTTCCCTTTTTTTCACACAGCTTTGGAAAGTTTTTTCTCTGGCGATGTATTTCCGAAGGTAGACCTCAGTTCATGGCATACATTACAAACAGCTGCAGATGCAGCTCCTTGGCTCGCTTGAAGTATGTGCGCCTTCCTACCATACATTTTGATCGGAAAAACAAGACGCGATTAGCGTGCACAGGCTAGTAACGGTTGCAGCGTGACGGACACACACACACACACACAAACACACGAATTAAACGTTTGTGGAACCCTCCTCAGCCCCTACGGGCCAGCCAATGGCAATTCTTACTGATGGCCCAAGTAGCATGCCGGCCTGTGGAGAGCAGTCTTTCCCTGCACTTCATAGAAGTTATGTTCACACGCCAACTGCAGGGCTAGCTAAGGAGAGAGGTATATCATAAGCAAAGAAAACAAAACACAGATACACCTCATTATGTGTTCAGCTTGGATCATTCCACTTTAGCCGCTCTGTAGATCAGTGTAGGTTTCTATATAGCTTCTATATGTTTTGAGGTTGTATTGTAGTTTCCTGGTTTAGTTCTTAGGTAGCCATAGAGCCATTCACGATACTCCTATGGTTCTCTTCCATTGAATTTTACACCTTTCCCTCGCTACACAGATGCCTGTTCCACTGAGTGTCTGATGTATCACCACACAGTAACTGGAAAACTCTTCAACTTCATCTTCCAACAGTCTGCAGTAAATTCTCGCTTAATTCTTTCTTTTACAACTACTTTATTGGAGGGAACACTCTTACTTCCAACATTGAATCTATAAAGTCAGACCATACATTTAAATCTGCACCAGATGAGCACTGGACACAATTTGTTTACATAACGGCTTCCACCTCTCCTCGGTTCCTGATCCTTTCTCCACTCTGTCCTTGGAGGTTTTTTCTTCTTTTCTTTTCTCTGCACGTTTACCTCTCTCTTCTTGTCCGTTACTTTTGAATTCGAATAGAGACCCTTTGATCAAGGGCTAGCCCCCTGTTAGAGAATCCTAAAATATTATGTAAGCTAATCTAATAATCATTATACAGCGATACAACTTGTACAATATTAAGGTGGCTCGAGACGAAATAATCTTACTGAAAGAACTCCAGTTTTTTTTCAGAATGCGAAGGGAAGCTTCTTCCCCCACGAAGTAGGGGTCACTGTGCTCAATGTTGCAGAATTTGGCCTCAAATTTCAGTGGAGTTTGTTTGTACGGCAAAGGGAAAAGGCAATTTTTGGAGTATTTTTTTGCATCTTTATAGATAACCTACCCAAAATGTGTGAAATGTTTCATTCTTCCTCCGTTTTCTAGTCTATAAGAACATTAATCATGAAAATACAAAAAAATTAAGGGGTTGCTGTTCATCCAAGAAAGATACAAGGGAAATTGTACAACTTCTCCATAAGGTCACATGCAAATTTGGCATAGGTTCAGCCAACAATCTCACTTCAAATGATTACATGTTGTGTACTGAGGAAGAGTTATTCTGAACTGTCAGGCACATGGTCTAGATAAGCATTAAAACTATAGTTATGCCTGGACAATAACGCAGGATAAGAGGACAAATGAATGTCAGAGCCTGGAAACAACTTCATGACTGCTCGCTGATGTAGTCCCTGATGGACTGCATTTTTTGTTGCAGTCTTTGTCGTTCTGACTTTCCCTGGCAACCTTTTCTGAAAGAAGAGATTGTACATTGTCAAAGTCCCCCCTGTTAAATGCCAAACCCAAATGCTGAAAGCAAAGACTGCTACTTGCGATCTTTTTGGCCATTCTTCTACTTATGATCTTCTCATCCTCTAGCTTGTTCATCATTGTCATCTTGTCATTCATCTCTTTCAGGTGTTGGTAATGTGAAGCTGCTGTTGAAAGGCTACATAAATTATTGGGATAGTAGGTGCTTCTGCTTCAGCAGCTTGCAGACACAAGGCAAAAGGATTGAACGTCTTCCTTTGTGTATTGGGCATTGAACTCTTCATTGCCCAATGTGCACAAGAGAGATACTACTCTGCAGTTATCTTTGCCTGGCACAAGTGACTGAAGCAAGAGAAGTGTGACAACACATCCCATGCATACCCTTTGAACCTGGCTTGCTCAAGAGCACTTTTTACAGCTGCCAGGAGCACTCATATATCGAGAGCTCCAGCATTGTGGCCAGCTGCAGGGAGTACAAACTTGCTGAAATTTTTGTTTTCCAGCCAGTTCAGAAAGCTCTTCATCGCAGCCTTGTTGTCAACACTGGCGACAAACACACTGTTCACACAATGTACAGGCATTTTGCTCTGCCTCTGTTTGAATATGACTGTTACAGCTGCTGCATGATCACTGATTGCTTTGCTCGGCAGAACATAGACGGAAAGCATGTCTGTTTCATCTGGCAGGAGGGTTGCACTCAGCTAGGTAATATAGCTCACAGCTGTATGATGTGTCTATTGTCTCAACATCAAACACATCTAGTGCGCAGAGGGTATGAGAACAGAGAGGCTTGGAGGTACCAGCTGCGGCTCCACCAGAGCCCCAGGTATCTTGTCTGACTCATTTTGATGGCCTATGCCAGTTTGGAGGTCAAACCCAGATTTTTTAGGATGTGCCTCCCCTCACCTCATTTGCCCCACTACTTCGCAGTCTTTCCTGCCGCAACAGGAGTCTATGACGCTTGAATTCAGGTGTTGATTCACAAGATGCAGCTCTTAAACGTGCTGCTTGAATCCTGCTACAGTGCCTAGGAAGAAGATGACCTGGTGAGAGGTCTGCCAATTCCATGACATGTGGAAGGTATTGGGGGCCAATGTTCTCCTGGTAGACAGCAGCAGCAATTCTAAAGTCATTGCTGTCACTACTTCCATAATGTCAGGACTTTGGCCTTGCTGGCCAAAAAGTTGTGAAAAGCCTCATTTTTTGTGAGCTGCAAAGGAAGACCAACTTTTGCAAGTTGGGAGCATAAACCTCAAACAATTCTTCAGGCTTTTTCTTTAGAAAAGGGGTGGCCAGGTCTCTTCCGTGAGGAAGACCTCTATGCTTGTACATGGTGGGATTATTTTGGTAACCACACCCATCTCCATATTCCTCATCTTCACCGAAGAGATGGAGAACTATGTTGCGGAGTTGATTTCCTTGACTATTTCACAAGCCAAGCTGGGCTTCATTGCCTTACTTAATTGGCTCCAGTTTTTCCTACAGTCATGTTGCGGCAGGAAATACTGCAGAGCAGAGGGGGAAATGAGGTGAAGAAAGGCACAACCTATCAAGTTCAGTTGATCTCCAAACTGACCTAGACCTTCAAAATGAGTCGGACAAAATACCTGGGGCTCTGTCCTCCATGCTACACACATCTAGATCATATAACAGTACAAATCTGGAATCATGTCTTTTAAATGTTGCAGCATAGCGCCAAATTAAAGGGAAGAATTAAAGGAATTAGTGCATATTATTACCCAAGGCTGACACAATACCGCTGAATATTGACTGAGCTCAGATATTGACTAAGGCAAAGGGAAGGTCAATATATAGTGAGGGCAATATCCAGGCTGGTGTTGACAAGACAGAGGGTAATGACAAATTAATCCCAGTTGATTAGTTAATAGGCCATCTCAGAGCCTTTTCTCGCTTGTTTCTGAAGGGCTCAACACCAAAAGAAAGCACACAGCAACCATGTGACGCAGGTAATAATTGCTTTAGAGTCTGTTGTCTGGTATTTCCGAGACTGATGATCATAATAGAGACTAGTCCCCATAGACTAGTTAAATGGTCGCCCCAGAGCCCTTCCTCCCTCATTTTTGAATTGTTCCATACCAAAAGAAAGCACACGGCACTGTGCGACATAGGTTGCGAGTGCTCTGGAGTCACTTGTCACCAGCCCTTGGCAAGCTGTCCCAAGTGATGCACTCGTTTCAAGCAGAGCTTTCACTTGAGTGGTCTCAGTTCAAGCCCTCTCCTCGACTGCATTTATTTCTCCACTGAATTTTCCTTCTATTACTTTCTTTTCCTTCAAAGTCTTCCCTTTCGTTCGAAGGTGACAAGGTGTAAGCTCTACTTTGGCCCTACTTGTACTTTGGTTCTGATTTCTAAAAAAAGTGGCATATTGACTTAGGTCAGTAACATGTAATATATTGACCTCTTGTGGAATAATTATACGTGAGCAAATGGGACTTGGGCATTATTGACTTGCGGATCTGGGATAATTGGTATTATCACAGATACAACGTAAGCATGCTTTTAAGCATGACCTGATGAGCGATTACTTGTGGGTCAACATATTCAACTTGGATGAAAGCGTGTTTTGCATGATTATTCTTATATCCAAACCTCAGCTAACCTTACCTATTCGAAGTTGCTTAATTGCTACAGGACAGATTGTGGTGAACTCATTCTTCAGGAAACCATTAAACACAACACCTTCCTGCCCACTGCCAATTTGTTCTGCAATTTGCAGATGTTCTTCTGTCAACACCGGAACTGGGCTCACAAACCACGTCAAAAATGCTGATATTGTCTTAAGCGCAGACTTGGTGTCGCACTTTGTTGATGCTTCTGTGACCTAATGGTAGAAGTGAGAGGCGATTACAGAGAATCAGCAATACCATCTTGCAGTGCTTAAAATAATTATCACCTGAGTTTGTTCAGTCTATTTTCCAGTCAACTGAAATAAGAAACAGTCTAAGGTCCATAAAATATCTAGTCCTATAAAAGTAAATGAAGCCTAAACCACATTTATTCAGCAGTCCAATTTCTACAAAGTGTGAGACTTTACAATAACAGTGCCATGGGTTCACACTTTGCAGAATAGGAACAATACGGATGTCCAGCACAGGTGGAATGACAGCAGCAACAAAGATCCTTCAAGTGAGCAAGAAGAAGAAGAATTGATCATTTCATGGTTGTTGCATTAGATACACAAGGCATATAATGGCAAAAGGCTTGATAAGAGATGTCTGCAAAATCTTGAGTACAAATGGTAAAAATATGAAACAGAACTACAAAACAAGTAAGAATGGCAAAACAACCCACTCCAAAGGGAGCAAAACCTTGATTTCCCAAAAGATGCACACAGCAGACGATATTGTACTTTCACTGCCAGATCTGACAAATTGCTCCTTAATCTTCAACTCTAAGGCAGAACATGTTGAGAATACTGCAAGACACTACCTGTGAGAAATGCAGTCAGTTAACATGGCCCGAATTCACAATACATGTGTCAACAAGTTTTTTGAACAGACGTGCTTATAGTTATCTTTGTTAGTTGGCCATAGCTCATCGAAAGTCTTTTCGAATTGCAGCTCATTCCCCTCATTTTTTTTCTTTTTCTCTTTAAGAAATGAATCTGAATCACCTTAACGCCCCTTTGCAAACAGTTAAAACAAGTCTTCTGGGATGTATAGATCATTTTATTTTGAAGAACACATAAGTTAAAGGGACACGATCAATGTCACTGGACCTTGGGCTTGTTAGGAACAACGGCGAGTTCTTGTACCCAAAAGCAACAGTGACAGTGAAGATGTGCACATGGCTTGCTGTGGTTCCGGTCAAAAGTAATAATACATGCTCGTCCAGTACAGAAAAAGTTGAAGGCTGGCTTCGTGAAGTAGAAGTGAAAGAAAGGAAAACTTATCACCTCATGTCTCTTGTTATCAAGGAGTCTTTTCTTTTTTCTTTGTTTTACTTTCATCACTGGGAAAACTACACTGATGGACTAAAACAGAGTAATTGGCAAACGAAACAACCTGACACACACCAGGACCCTGACAAATTAATTTCTACTTGCCGCAAAGCCATTTTGATTTACAAGACTCAGCATGTCACATAAACTAGGCAATCAGAAACATAATCTATTAAGGCTTGAGTCAAGCCTTGAAAATATGGCACGTGGTCAAATCACCAGCAATAACGTCTTACGGCATGTTTACTCAAGCTCCTTGATTCTCTGATTAGCACTCTTGTCTGAGTCAGACTTACTCTCAGTGAAGAGGTCTGACTCCGACAAACCATCAGGTGTGAATTCATAGGCCTGCAGGGACAAATGTACTCCACGACAGCAAAATATGCACTGACTGTTATTCCATAGAGGACGTTGTGAAAGCTAGTCATGGTCAACAACAGCTACTTCCGAGGCAGAGCTTGAGTGTGGAGCATTTGTTGATGGTCCAGAATGACAGTGGAGCGGGTAAACGACATGTAAGTATCAAAGCTCTTCTCTATGTATCAACATTGTTTGATGAAAAAATATTCTCTCATGTGATCACCTTCTTTTGTCTACTTTTTCCTTGAGACGGATAGCTGCTCAACAAACACTTTTCTCCTTGGCCTTTGAAGCCTCCAAAAGTTCAAACCCCAAACAGGGATGGACGTCGATGCCAGAAAGATGGTCGACAACTACTGAGACGTCAATATCTCAACCTTCTTGGTTAGAGTCTAAACCTACATAAAAATGTTGACCACGATAAACTACATCAGATTATGCCAAAGTCCTCTAAGCCAAGGACTGCTAAGATTTGAAGGGATTGAGCGACCAAAGTTAGTACAGTTTTTCTGCGAACCCTTATGCCCGTGACCCTGTGATTGGGCCCCTTTAATGTGACAAGGCACAGTCATAACAGCAAGTGTGTTGTCTCTGTTATCACTATGAGATCATCTTGCTTTGGAGTGGTCAAGTTTGCTGATCACGACCCTGGAGCAAGCATCACAGAACGTTTTTCAGCAATCACAGATGGCTTCAAAATTCCTCAGCAGCATTGAGTGGCATGCTGTGAACATGTAGCTGGCAGTTGCAGGTAATTTGTTAGAGGAGAAAGTTGATGAACAGGGTGGAAACTGCTACAGCATCACCTGTGTGCACATCAACTACAAAACATGATCAAGATAGGGTTGAGGTGGCAGGAGTGATAAGGCTACTAGAATCTGCCCACCATCTTTTAGATTATTTCTAACACAGCACAGCAGCAACCACAGCTATTCAAAATCACTAAGAACTGAACAAAGAAAAGAAGGTGAAGTTTATTCAAGATGTGAGGATGCGTTAACATTGGAGCAGTTCTCTACATATGCTTAAGAACATCATTTGTTTGTGTAAGCATATTTCAGCTATATTAGCAACACATCAGGGACTATGAAGGCTGCAGACTGAATGCTAAAATGTTTCCAACAGCTAGCTCACGTTTGTGGAGACCTTGGTGTTTCTACTCAAACCTTTTGAAGTGAGAGCAATAATTTAGAGTGCTGAGAAGTCAGCAACAATCTTTTGTGTTGTGTGCATGGTATCGGATTAGCATCCTGCCCCAAAGAGGGTGATGCAGATTCTGTTGTGATGTCACAGTTCAAAGCATAAATTCTGGTTGTGTTGTATGAGCACTTCTCTATCTCATCAGTGAGGTGTCAGTTGAAGTACTCTCTTCTGTGGACTTCTGGGACTGCAGACTGCAGAATGTGATCTTGTCGATGTAAAGGTCAGTACCTATCCTGACAAGGAAGCTGAGATGAACAAGAATGTTTCTCTCACAGAAGAACAACCTGCGAGTGAACCTCAAGCTGCACAAGGCCTTCACTGATGCGCAAAACCACAGGGATAGAGCTGGTTTTTGTGGAAAGTAAATCCAAACATGTTGCAACAGTCAGAATCGGAAACAGGAAAACGAGATTTTCCCTGATACCTGGTGGAGGAGCAGATCACCGCCAAAGGCAACTCATTGGCATGGTGGACAGAGCATAAAAAAAATACCCACACGTCAGGAGACTGGCTCAGTGAATCCTGCCTGCTCTTGTATCCTCCCCTCCTTCCAAGCGAAGTTTCTCACTCTCTGGCCATGCAGCTCAGCATCACTAGCACCAACCAGTGGTGCTAATACCTGGGAATAAGAATGGTGTTCACATCGAGTAAGAAGAAATGGTCCCTGATGCATCAAGCGAAAGAGAAACTACCTGCTGATGCCCAACTAGGAGTAGTTTATGAGTTGGGATGCACAGACTGCGAACAGGTCTACGTAGGTGAAACAACCAGAACAGCCAAAGATCCCTAAAGGAGCATATGTATCACACCTGCATGACAAAAACAGAACTATTTGCTCTCACTCAACACACTACTGATAACGACCACAGGAATCATTAGCATGCCCAGAGAAGAGCATCACCCAACAACGCATGAGGTATGTTAAGCCCTGTTCATCAACCGTTTAGACTGGACTGGGAAACACACGATGAACCAGGATAAGGGAATGAAACTTAGTCCTCTCTGGTTGGATGCACTGAATGCCAAGTACCCATCATACACACATTGGATTTCGAACCGCAACCAATTATTTTTACACGTTAAACCCTAAATCCTGATTGAGTTTTAAATGCATGTAATAGCTCTAGTGTTGTCATTTCTTACTGTACCTGATGATGGCACCGAGAAGGGTGCCAAAATGCTGTGTGAACATTCTGTTCTCTCTTAAGCTTGCGTGAGTAAATGACCCTTGTGATAATTCTTCCAAGCTTGAGATAATGACGTTTAAAGAATATATTAATTTTATAATTTTTATTATGTATATTAAATATAATATATAATATATTATGTGTTATATATTATATAGTATATATTATCTATCTTATATATTATATGAATGGGGTGTGGTTGGTTTGTGTGGGTGTCCTGGGCAGAACATAAAATCTGAAATTTGAAAAATGTGGTCTATGCATAACATCGGTACCAACATAACATAAACAAGGTGTAGGCTATGTTTTACAGTACCTCACACATGAAAAGCTGCCATAAGGGGCCTATGGAGCTATTCCAAGTGTTCTTCACAAAATGGTTTACATTTTGAGCTGCAACTAACCGTTTTAAACCGTGGTTTTGACCACCACATTGGAATATCACCAAACCTTATCTTCACAGGAGAGCCCTTCCTCAAAATTGCCAAACTCAAGGATGCAAGGAATGGAGCTACCAGTGCACCTTGGGGAAGGTTGCTGAGAGCAAATATAATTGCGATATAGTCCAACCTGGCCATGATGAATACGAGGCAAAGTGTCCAGTTTAACTCCATTATCAAGACA
Source organism: Nicola tetela (assembly GCA_028565695.1). Lineage (NCBI taxonomy): Eukaryota > Metazoa > Porifera > Calcarea > Clathrinida > Clathrinidae > Nicola > Nicola tetela. Next base: position 12,697 of record JAOWAW010119418.1, read on the forward strand.
CAGGCAACCATTCCATAAATTATAGAATATCCATTGTCAAGCTTTGGTGACTGGACTGCATTATATGGTAATGCTCTCATAGTCAGGAGAATGGTGATAGACAAAATTGCTAGCAGGCCAATAGGCACCATCACTAATCCCAAGAAGGAAGGGATATGATGTAGAAAGCAGCTGCAGATCAGAAGGGGATAAAATGATACATGAAGACCTTAGCACAAGCACGAGCCTCTCTAAAGGATGTGTTCCCTGCATTCCTTCTAAAAATTTTCTCTCAAAGTTTGGTGGTCAGTTGAAATTTCTTTTCATCATCTACTCTTGGCTGAAATGTTTAACCAACTTACTATGAATTTGTTCTGTACATGTTTAATGAGCCGTTGATGCTGACTGGTAACACTGGAATTAAGAGAGGTAAACCTGTAGCATAATGAAAGTCACATGATTACCACACAGAACATGACTCTAAATTAAACTTGCTAATACCATCAGAAATCGGAGGGCACTTGGAGTTGCCTTGCATCATACAGAATAATTCCAACTCACTGGTCATAGCAAAACAACTGGCAGCGGACAGGAAGAAAGGGAAAAACTTGGGCAGCAAATGGTCAAAGGAACTATGCATTATTTCAAACCAATGCCAGTGGGACAGCGGGTTTCTTGAGGTGGATTATTAGCCATAATAATCCATACACCACACGGGGTTGGCGATTGTCATACAAGACGGTTGCACTCCCTCGGTAATGCAACACTGTTATTGGTATAGGAGGTTGGATTAATCGTGCAGTCGTATCTATGATGTAAGAATGGTCCTTTGGTCAATTCCCAGTCAAGCTGTCAGATTATTTTTCATTCCTTTCCTAGTGGCAAGGCATCTTTCTGATGCTCAGTAAATTTGGATCGTGTCGCAGTTGTGATAACCTGTTCAATATCGCGATTTCCGCGGAAGTCAGAGGTAACATATTTTAGAAGATTTGAAAACCTCTTATGGAGTAAACATTATTTCTGCTGACTATGAGTCCCGTAGTTGTTGTGACACTGAGAAGAATTTGTTGAACTAGACCATGGCATTCCTTCCCAAAGGCAACTTTGGCAAAGGCTGACTTTGAACAATGTCCAAGGTGAACAGCTTCACTGCGTTCCTTCTGGAGGAAATTTACCGGGTGCTTTGTTTCGTATGAATACCACCCTGAACAGGTTCCGTATTTCACAGAATACACAACATTTGTTGCAAAATGTGTTGGAAGTGTGTGTTGGATACTCACAGGGCTATAAGCCTGGCTGGAGCGAAAAATGTGCTCTGATCTCCTGCTGAGCGAGCAATTCGAGGCACTTTCTGGCTCTTGCCATAAATGAATTGAATGTTGACTCTAAGTGGGGCGCACTTGTTGGCTGATCCTATCTGGAGGGTGTCATGTGGTGCATCGTACTGCGTTTAATCAGCCTACTAATGGCCTTGCGATGGGTTTTCCAAGAATCCAATGCCCATGACCGTCTGAATTCGACATCATTCAGCAACGTATGCTGGCTGACTGCTCATGACCATTTTGCAACTCAAGCAAGCAGCCTAGACTTCACTGACGTGGAGTCTTGCTTGCCAAACTGCACATAATGTCTTGTGTGTTTTGCCATACCTGTATCTTGAGCTCATTTGCGGTTGATGGGTCGACCATTTTAGAATGAAGGGCAAAGGACCACCACATTCAATTTCCATGGCTCATTGGATACTGCTGTTGTGTTCCTTGGTATGCCTGAGTTGCGACTGGGCATGGTTCTTCTACGAATCAGTACCTAATGCGTTACGAAGACGAGTAGGATGGAAGGGCTTTAAATTCCAGATCTTCCAGGTAGATTTCAGCTATACTCAGGGAGACAGGAGAGCCTATGGCAACACTATGTAGCCATTTGTAATGCTTGCCTTTAAACTGGAACTCCATTGATGAGGCGGTATTGCACCAGGGGAATTAATCTCCATTGTGTGCTGAGTCATCAGGCATTTCAAGGTTTCGAGCATTTCCTCGACGGGTATACTGGTTAAATAATTCTTGACATGGTAGATGACAAGTTTGCAGTCATGACGGGGCACCAAGACATTTAGAACTATGAGGTCCGCTGTGTCCCTTCCTAAGGCCAAGCTGTAGCCTTTGCATTGATGAGAGCTATTGGTTCCAGCTCATATAGAGGTTCCAAATGCGACAGCCACAGTTCAGAGAAGCTCCGAGGTTTTGTTTAAATTGACGTGTCTGTAGAAGCACCTTGAATTATTTGTACAAGCACATACAGCGAATGTGTGTCAACTCATATAGCGGGCCCACCTCCTTTAGCAGGCCTGTGTACTTTAGTGGCCCTGAGTTCCTAATACAGTCAACAACCAAAACTCTGATTCCCATCGAAAGGCCAAAGGTGAAACAGTCCGTGAAGAACTTTTGAGAGGTCGAAGTTTAGTGGCATGCTAGGAACAGGAACGACCAGGCAAATGTCAGAAGAAAGGAAACAGAACAAAAGATCAATGTGTGCTAGCTTTTCTCTAACTGATTACAGCCAGTCATTCCAGTCAGTGATGCCTCACCATGTCTTTCTCGATCTGTCATGAACCTATTTATGCAGAGAAAGAAGATTCTGTGCCCGGGGATTGCTTTCGGGTTGGCACCAGTGACCGTGACAGGTTGGTGAGCAGGAAAAAAGATAGGGGTGCCGAGCAGTTTTGGGCTCAGAATGAAGACATTCGTACTTAGGCTGAGAAAAAGGCCCAGCACAGGGATTGGGGAGCTATCAAGATACTGCAGGAATGCCTTTACCTGCATCTGTCATCCTGATAAAAGCTGTACTTGGAGTCTTTCCTTTTTAGCCCAAAAGACAGAGATCTCTTTTACCGCACAACAGAAGTGAGTGTACTGCACAGGCTGTGCTTGACAAAAGATGAGTTTGGGAAGACCATTTTAGTGACTCACAAACGCGATCACCATCAGTGGAAAACATGCTAGGTGATGCTTTGTCAGCATTATTATCCGGTCTTGCAAGACACAGTCCAGCTGCTCTTCAAGCAGAATATCAACTGCGCAAAGTGCTTGAAGCAAGCACCGATCCCAAAGATAACATTGAAAAGAAAAACGATCAGAGCCACATACACGAACTCCAGGTGGTAAATGGACCTCAAGAAGTTGTCGACATGCCATGGCTCCGAATACGAGTGTAACCCGATAGATTGCTACTCCAGATTCGCCATATGAGGCAGTTTGACCTTCATCCTTTCGATGGGAATCAACTATATCAGAGTTCCGGTCTCCTGGCCATATTAGGAATTTGGGCCTGCTAGAGGGAACAGGCTTGCTAGAGGAGGAAGGGCCGTTAAAGGGTGTCACATATATTCATTGGCGAACATGGTGCATAGAAACGCTTTATCGCATATTGTGCACTTTTGACACCTGCGAATATAATAACATGTATTAATACCCTTAGCGTGGGAGTAAACCTACCACTAGTCTCTTCTACTTTCTATGACGACTGATCAAGCCAGACACAGTTCAGGTGAAACGTCTCGCGGAGGAAGTTTTTTTGTGACTGGTGAATTGAGAAATCCTCTTCTGTTATGATTACTCAGTCTGGATCTCTCCTGTTCTAAATTTTTTGTCACTCACCTATGGAGGCTTTGAAGAGAAGCTTCTGACGGTTTCTGTGTTTACTGTTACATCCTTTAAGCTGCTGATAAAAGGTAGTCATCAACAAAGCCTCCAAGAGAAACACCTCAAGTATGAAGTAATGAAGCAGAAGCCCAAACACTCCACAAGCATTAGAGGAACTGTCAGCAGGAAAATGAATCACCCTCAGAAACATGACTTCTGACAAAAAGACTGCAAGACACAGGGCAACCGGCTGCTCGATCAGATCAGTCCACTTCCAGCACCTACAGGAACATAAAACGCACAGAGTACTTGCTGGCTGATAGTTGCTTGGAGTATGCCTAAGATAAGATACGGGGTCCCAGACGACTTTGTGCACTGCACAAATGCTGTTGGGTTTCATGAGGAGTAGTAAACTTTCTATACTTTACAAAACGCATGACAGACTGCAGTTTTGCCAGACGATTCAGAAGAAGAATATTGCTCACTTTTTGATAGATTGCATTGCGTTCACACTGGCTCTGTGGCTGGGTTTAAGTTATTGAATGTGTATTTCCAGAAGAAGGATGTGTATATAAATCATTCAAAGTTACCTCCTATAACGCCAATTCCCTGAGAACACTTTCAGGAACTGATTATAGGACTTGCACGTGCTTATGAATGTAGATGCTTGGTGCTGTAATCTAGCATGTGTAAAAGCAGAGTCCATGTTTGTTTACACTCACATCGGATAAAAAGTACCACAGAATCTAAAATGTGGTTGATCATAATTTTGTTGCAACATGGCAGCTGGCTCCTGTACGTTGCGTATCATACGGGACAGGATAATTGTCACTTTTTATAACTGACAAGGAGGAATTAGTCAGTTGTGGGTAATTTCCTTGCAGATTTTCGTTAAATGAGCAAAAGCTTAAGAAAATCTGGACTGAGGAAAATGCCCATCAAAAATGGCAAATTTTCTGGCTGTACCATTGACTTCAAACTCTTTAATGGAAATTCATTATTCCAACTACTGAAATTCTTAGCATTCACGCTGCTGCTTATTTTAATTTTGTCCCCACTTCAGTGACAAAAAGTGCTAACGCAACAATATACATGACTGAACAAAGATAATAATTGTTCACTCACTCATTCCATACAAGAAGACCAACCACGCCAAAAACTACACAAATGGTGATTCCACAGCTCAGGTGTAAAACAAATGACACACCAAGATTTAGACCATCCTAAGGACAGGAGAAGGTGAAAAGTCAAGAAGGTTAGCCGAATTCAGTGCATCTAAATTTGCCACTGCTTTTGTTAGAATATTAAAAACCATCATGTAGACCTATTGAAGCAGTCAAGCATAAAGTCATCATTTTTCCCTTTCTACTGGTTTGACGTTTGCAAGGTGAGGATATTTCCTTTTCAATCACTTCCTGTGAAATATCCAGGATGGTATACCATGTATGCCAAAACATATACAATGCTAAACTCACCGCAATGGTGCTTCCTTTTAGTGTCCAGTTTACACCTGCAGATCCATTTCTTTCTGTTATTGATTTCCATGTTGGATGTAAAGAATTATCCATGGAAGAAAACAATAGAGGATTCAGTTAAATATCAGAGTTTACAACGTTGTGTGAAAACATGCAGCTTGTCAACATTTTTTTGGCGGCTGTTAGTGCATATTCATTGTATGCTTTTCCTTGAGTATGAGGGGCGAGTGTGTCCTGTAGTGGCATGGGCGATGGCCTACAGCTGCAGTGTCCTAACTGTTTGTCAAAAGATTATTTGCCCCACATGCCTACTGTTGGATTAGCATTAATATCATGATCGATGATTCTGCACTATAGAAATTAATTAGCAACTGTTGTGCAGCTGCCCATACTGTTCAATTTCACTCTGCTGCACTACAGTGGAGATCAAATCAGGCCAAGAAATGGCTGTGGACGGGATTATGACTCAAATTGACTGAAAAAGGATCTAGACTGCCACTTCTCAGTTGATGTTGATTATTGCAACAAATCACGTTTGTGGGAAAATGTGTTGAGTTCCAGCTTTTCTACAACGTGTCACTATACGTTAAGCAGCATAGCTAGTGCATCTTTAAATTTCTGCCCATGGGTCAATATCTGGCACGCTACACAAGGCTCATGATGATAGCAACAAGTGCAGATGAAACATGCTTTATCATGACATTCATGATGAGCTGTGACCTCCAAGCTATACAAGTGGAGGACATGCATATAACAGCAGATCTAGAAATAAAATATTCCAGTGTTGCACACCGAGATTCAAAAACACTGTCAGTTGTGGCTCCTGTAGAATCACTGTGCACCCGTTATGGTAATCAGTGCACTTTTTAGTGGATCTAGAAGCTGAAGTTTGAAGGCACACGTACACACAGTTAGGTGCGAATTTGGTTGTTACAGGAAGAGGAGTTCGCTTGTCTTTTTAGGACTGATGACACCAGATTCAACCTAGCTCCTGCAAAACATCTTGTTGATAAGTATCTTTTGGCAAAAGATCCTCTTCATGAAGCACATAGATGGCCAATGAAATTGATGGAACTCTCTCCGGTTTTTTTAAAGGCCTGGAAAATGAAATATAAGTGAAAGGAACTGATTGACATAAATAATTATTTAAATGATGCCATTTATTGAGTCCTATATGAAAGGTCAGATTTACGTGATACTGGCCAAACACAGTAGGGGAAGTCAGTTTGGCAAAACAGCTAAGGATGCCTCATGTTCAGATCCCATTGCTTTCTACAGATGTGCAACCTTGTGGTAATAGATGAACTTTAAATGTACATTGCAGTATCCCTATCTTGATGGTGCTTAGATTTGTGAGGCATGTCTTTAGGCATGATGGCTATTTGCTTTTCAAGTACTTTCCTAATAATTTTCTAGTTTCATTTTTTTTCATAAGTGAGTATTACTAGTTTGTCTGTTTGTATAAGACGACTGTCAGAGAAACATCATTTTCACCTGTAACTCCTGGTCTGTGGCTGCATGAATAAGAGCCCTCGGTGTTTTTACACTCTTTGGCCAGGCTGCAGTTATGTAGTTCACTTGAGCATTCATTGATATCTTTATTGCAGTGAAGCGAAGATAAGGTAAACCAGATAAGCGTGAAAAACATCAGTGGTTGACTAAGTAATGTTTCAGTAATTAAAACCAAAACAATTCACAAAATATACAGAATATGTTGTGAATGATCAATGCTTGATATCTATTTAATTTCCAATGACCTATCCCACACTTTCAGCTCTCCCAATTTTCCATGCCATAAGGACTATATACAACAAGTTTTCCTTTCTCACAGAGACTGCTGGTCACTAGAACTGAATATTAGCAGAGCAATTCTGTAGCCACATACTCGGACACAAGCACATACTTTTGCAGAGGTATGTGGTCTGAGCAGCCTGATTGAGAAATCAGTGATGCAATATATGATAACTTTAATGCATGCCAATGGCTACATTTTCATTTCTGCCTGCATCTGCATCCTGTCCTAGAAGTGGCAATGCATTCCTCCTCCAAGGGTTTCTTTCTCACTCCTGCAGCCCTATAGTTACTGGAAGCCAGTGGGCTTCTCAATCTTACGGACATTAATGAAACCTCATATGCCAACCTTGAATACAACAATATTAAATAATGTATAATTCAACATTGAATTCCAAGGCAAAGCGTTAAGACAAAAACTAAACAAGCTGGCCCTTAATGACAGGCATCAATTATACAGCTCCTCTCCTCTGCATTCTTCTGTCTACACATCTCTGAGAAACCCTCTGAGTAGTAGTTCAGCTCAGCTGCCTACAATTCAGGTACAAGGAAAGGCCATTTGGCTAGGGCCAAATTGCATCTGTTAACACCTAAACTTGCTAGTATAATATGCACTGCCAATACTTGAGCATCTAGACTCTGAGTCGTGTACTATAACTAAACAAACTTCACATGTGCATTTGTGTATGCAGATGCTCACAGCTGATACTTGCCAAAAGGCTTACAGTAAGGGTATTGATACACTGCAGTTGTCATGGTAAATCATGTGTAATTATTTGGGATACTCGTCTTGGTGATTTCAATAAAGACATACGTACTTAGAAATTATCATAAGTGATATCAAAATTTAATATACTGCATAGAATGAAATGAGGAAAGCATATTTTATCCCATGACACCTAAAAGGAAAGGCCAACTGAACGAAATCAGTTCAAGTGGACGCACTGCACCGAAATATTCAAAGTTCCTGTAGGTCCTCACTCAAGCAGTAATTTTTCTCAATACTACCAGGCCAGTAGCAAACTGTGAAAGTGATTGTCTTGGCTACCGCTGCGTAACAAAAGCTCGTAATTGGTTTCCCCCTAGATACCAACTGAAGCAAGATTAATGCATGGTATGTTATGTAGTCCAGCTTAAAGTTAAGTGCCCTCACGGGAAATGGTAAAAAGCCAATTTGACAACAGGATGTGATCAAGTTCCACGTGCTTTCAGCACACTAAATCTTGTGGGACAATGCGCAGCAGGGATACAGTTGCATTTGCCATGCACAATATGCATACCCAGTATGGAAACCAAACAACCTGCCTGCAATGCACATTCCATCTATGACTGAGTGTATTAAACATGCACATATGCACATGCGTCGACACACATACACACAACAGATAGGAGTCAGTGTACTTCGCCAGTGCTCTGAGGAAAATTGGCAATTATCCACTGACTAAAGGTGAGATCCATGGTTGTCTAGTGGTTATGACACAGGAGCGCAAACCCTGAGACCCTGGTCCGATCCCTGGCTGTGGGTCTCCATTTTCCCTCAATTTCTTTCTCTTTCTTTCTTTCTTTCTTTAACGACACACACACACACACACACACACACATAATGGATTCCAGTAAGGTCTAAGGGGGCTACGTCCCGTGGCCTGCAGATCCTCAGCTGCACTCCCCTAATCATGGTGAGCTATGGCAGATACTACATTGCATAATGTCCAATGGCAATTGTAGTAAAGTATTAGAAAGATCCATCATAGTTCATTTATCCCAGCTTTTCCATGATTGGACTAGTGAGCTGCTGAGCTAACTGTAGCATCACCAGCCTACAATATTTAGATTTATAGTAGATGAGCATTAATGTTCTTTTTATGATTTATCTGTGTAACTTTTGGAGGCAATAAAGAATGTTCCCTTTTACAGAATGGCTTTGGAAACTATGGGCAGATACTTACACATAAGGTGCATATAGTGCTAAACATTCCAATTTTTTGAAATTAAACGCTGGAAAATTAGAATTTTTCATTTGCATTTTATTTTCATATAATTCATACATCAGGGCCAGGGCACTAAAATAGTTTTGAAAAGTACCCAAAACATTATGACATCACGATTCTGCAATGCAGTATGTACTAGTAGTCCACTGCTGAGCTTGGCTCAGTGCATTTACAAAGCCGCGCATATTCTGCTCAGTTTTCTGTATCCTACTAGTACAAGTAGGATGGTCAATTTTTTTTATCAGTGACTGGCTTCAGCTCTATGCAAAATTACCGTGCATATGCAATGCTTCCTGACTTAAACATACAAAAATCTTTGAGTATGAATAATTCTGGATTTGCAGTGTTATAAGCAAGAACATTTCAAAAAGACAACTGTTATTTCAAGAAAATTTCAGTCTCGGAAAAGCCTTTCTACTTTGAATGATTCATACTATTTCAGCCTTTTGACATCTATACAGAAATGTCAAATGGTGTAGTGCTCAGTAGTATCATGCAAATGGGAAAATTTCAACCTCAATTAACTTTCAACCCTTGGAAGTAGGATTGATAAAAGGCCAACAATTAAATGAAGCAGAAATTGTCATTATTTGCATTGCTGATATAAAGTGTGATCATTGACTTAAAAAAATGGATAGCAACAAAGTAAGAAGCTAAACTACACAGGGCTCTGGGTTCAGTGCACTTCTATGGCTGCCTCTGCATGCTGCCAGGGATGTACTATACATGCAATACCTGGAAATGTCTGTCTTACCCTTCTTCATAGTTACTCTCCTCATCAGGGCATTGTTTCTCTTACCTATGGTGCGGGTTGCTGTTACATTCCATTTTTCCATCAAATTAAGCTGTGGTTGAAAATAAGCCACACATGTGTAAGTACCTTGGTCAGACAGTGTAACATTATCAAGCTTCACAAATGCGTTTGTATCCTCATTGAGAATCGTGATGTTGTGTTCATAAATTATGGAATAATTAGCCTCTCCTCCATCAGCTGAACAATTGATCACTGCATTTTCTCCTTCTCTGAATGTCGTTGTCTTTGAAGACTCCCTATACCAGACTGGACAAGAAGATGGACCAGGTTAAGTCTTACGTTAAATTTCATAGGTTTGCCATTTGTCTTACCACAGTTAAGTTGCAGGATTGAACTTGACTTGAAGGTTTGAGGAGATTGGCATTCAGGCATTTTCTGTTTATTGTGCACATTTTTCAACCTGGTGATTTGACAGATGGAGGGGTCACAGTTCCAAGGGTTTCCACTGGTGTACCTGAACACAGTAAGCTTTGATTAGATAATCATACAGCTATCATTTATTTGGTTTAATGCTACAGAGATGTGTGCTTAACTAACTGCCATTGGTGAATGAACATACTGTGAGTAAGTTATCACAAAAGAATAAGTGAGGTGTGATTGAGCAGTTTACTTGCAGTTCTCAAGACAGGTGGAAATGTTTTTCATGCAAGCCCAGAACCATTCTCGAATTTTCACTACTAAGCTCTTAATGAGTGTGACATCCTTGAAAAAGAAGCCAAAATACGTTATACATGCTCTACCAGTGGAAGTCTGATTTCATATAACGGAATTTGCAGCTACACAAACTCGCAGGTGCTACTCCTTTTGGACTGAGCTAGCTTCCAACCATGTCAAACTTTGCAACTCCCTAAACTCAGTGATATTCAGCTTCCACTGTGAGGAAAACAAAATCAATGGCGCTTCTCCCTGGCTGAATGATAGTGATCGAGGCAAGATGCCAGTTCTTGTTGTCCAACAATGATTGCTCCACCATATTTGCCTGTGTTGAGCGAGGCACTCTTTAGTCAGTCCAAGCCTCTACATGCTGTAGGTCATTTGTTAGCTGGGCTGATAGCCTGAACTGGCTCTGCACCCCTCCCCTGTTTCAATGTCCCCAGTTTTGATTTCCCCAGTTTTGTTTTCTCCTCTCCAAGAAAAAGTAGACTTGGAAATTGTTCCAGACAGCAGCCTCACAAGTGGCTTATGACAGACCTGAAATTGTGATTATGCCTTATCAGCTATGGAAGTTAGGTATGCAGTTGTCAGAGATTGTCTCAAAATCGTTCAAGACAGCAGCCTCACAAGTGGCTTATGACAGACCTGAAATTGTGATTATGCCTTATCAGCTATGGAAGTTAGGTATG
>JAOWAW010119418.1:23824-37990 GCA_028565695.1 Nicola tetela
CAGTTGTCAGAGATTGTCTCAAAATCATCTGAAAATTGTGATTGTCTTATACTTACAAACTCGTAAGCTGCAATCCATCAAATATTCCGTTAGGCAATCTTCTAATGTTGTTGGCATTGAGATGACTTCAAACAAATTTGCCAAGTAAGCACACAGAAGCATACAGAGTCACGCAATGCATGCCTCCACTTCAATCAAAGGCAAGTGACTCTTTAAAATGATACACCTAATACATAGGCGAATTGTCACTGCCCACTTTCATTACTGTCAAGACCTCAATGGGATTGTGAAAACTGCTATATTTGGTACTTACGGGCGCTCTGCAAGGCAATCTGAATGTTACCCAAACATTGCCCTGTTATTTTATGATAAGGTTTGGTTTCTTTTTCTCTGCCTAGTATTTTTGTACGAAAACAAAGTGCCTTTTGTTGAACATTGCCAGTAAAGTGGGTTACAAACTCAAAATGTATCATAGATTAGGTCCATCAGCAGCATTTCATGGATGACTTCTTATTTTTGGCTTGGGCAATTGGGTCAGTGGTTGAAAGATGCCTTGTAAAGATCACTAGATAGCTATTATCTCCATAGTCACAGGCTCATAAGGGGCAAACTATCAAATGGCAAGTAAGCACAAAATGCATTGTCAAGTAATTTTGCTTTCCTTCAAACATATATATACAGTTTTACTTTGAATTTGAATCTCTGGCCAGAGACACAGTGAATTGATACCCATGACAATCAGGCATATTTCCACACTTTCATTATTTTCACGCTTTCAAACAGTAAAAGTAAACATCAAGGTGATTTAGGAGCAGAGGAATGAAGAAATCTGTTTTATTTAGTGTTCTGGTAGCACTGCAAAAACTGCCTTTTCCTCTCTATTGGGTGGAGGCCAGCAGCTATCTCATACTCAACACATGCTATATACTCTGTCATTGTGTGATCAGTACACCTGCCCTGTGACCATAATACCTGGAAGTCATCGGTTTCTCAACCTAGTACATATTGCCAAGGGTCCACAGCCTTTTGTGACCCACTAATGCCAAGGAAACCATAACCATTATCAATTCCTGTATTGCAGGTTAGGGTACACATAGCATTTAACCAATCTGATAATCTGAATTTTTCCTTACGGCCCTCCAGCTATAACTATTAGGTTAGTGTTCATTGGTTTCCTCACTATTATCACCAAAAGGCATTTCTCTCTGTACTTACATGCTTGTAAGCGGCAAACCAGCAAGTAATCCCTTGGGCAGTCTTCTTAGCTTGTTGCCATTGAGAAACCTTCAGGCAAAAATTGCAAGCAGGAACACCATTTAATATGTTAATAATATTGTTTCCATTGAGCAGGACGGATATAATGCCTGTTAATCTTGAGTTCAAATCACTATCAAAACAACTGTTAGAGAAATACACATGATACATATTCAAGCATTGCACGTATGCATTCTTTACATGGTTTTAAACCTTCCTCTAAGTAAGTGAAAAGGAATTTAATTGTTAACTTTAAAAAACATTAATAATTTTCGCTGCATGGCAGTGTGGCTGTCAACTTCAGTTACTACTCTATTACTCAATTGCATTTTCATTGTTAATATTGTCTATTCAGTATTTTGTGTAAATCCCTCAAATTATAAAAAAAATATCCATAACTAATGGCCCTGAGTTCATTTGTGCAATACCATTAGTAAGTCTGATATCATTAAATTTTCTGCTCATTAATCCACATATTTTGAGAAATTGATAAATTTGGTATTCAGTAGAATAATATCAACTCTTGAAATATACAGGATTCTGTCATTGCATGAATTTTCTTTTCTTTTTAATCAATGCATGGCATTACACCCAAATTCCCCAACCTTGAGTAGTACAGTGTGTTGTGTTATGTACAGCACAAATGTTCTAAAGGCACAACAATTCATAGTAAGAGTAAGGGTGGTCGAGTTGCTTAGAAAAGAAGGAAACTGCATCAGTACCTGTAGTCCTTGGTAGGGGCTATGAAAACTGCCATTTTAAATACTTAGGGGTGCTGTGCCCTGCAATGTAAATGTTGTGACATACATTTGACCTGTTTTATATGTTATGGATTGTCATGTTATTCTCTACCTAGTAACTTTGCCCAAGAATCCATTGCCTTTTGTAACTCTCTGTCACTAAAAAAAATGAACCGTAGACTTAAAAATATCGTACAGTAGGGTCACCAATGGCATATCAAGGTACTGACAACACAATTTCCCCTTTTTGCATTTGAACATCTGGTCAGTGGCCATGGTAGAGAGTGCTTTGACATTATCAGTAGTTTGTAGTCAACTCCGTACTTACAGGCTCTTAAGGGGCAAGCCATAAAATATTCGCTTGCGGAGTCTTCTTATGTTGTTGCCATTGAGATGACTTCAAAAGAAAATTGGATGTAAGCACACAATGTATTGTCAAGTCGGTTTGATTTCCTTCAAACAATACAATAATGCACATCTAACTATGAGTTTTTATCTCCAGCCAGAAACATATTGAATTGATACACCTGACAAATAATCAGGCATTTCTCCACACTTTCATTATTTATACGTTTTCCAACAGCAAAGGTAAACATCAGGGAATTTGAGGAACTGAGGTATGAAGGAATCTGCTTTATTTGGTGTTTAAGGTAGCACTGCTAAAACAGCGATTTCCACTTCTTTAGAGGTAGTGTGTGGCAGCTACCTAAATGTCATTTTATGCAATAGATCCTGTAATCGTTTGATCAGCACACTCGTGCTGTGATGGCAGTCCAGGAGTGATGTGCTTTTCCCTACATAACAATCAGCTAATCCTATCATGCAGCCGGGGTACTAATGGCTTTTAACACTTTGAACTCTTTCGTTACCGCACTATTTGTATGGGAGTTTGGGGTATCCTCTTTTAATCCACATAACCTAAAAACTAAAGAAAATTTGTAAGGACAAGTAAACATTGTCGGAATGTATTTTCACCAAGGAATCAGAATTTTTTTACTTTGGGGGCAGTATTCGGAGCATTTGTTGATGAACTTTGACCTCTGAACCCAGAACGACCTCAAATTGTACAACTTTCTGATGGAAAAGCACGTAAGAGTACATGTGAGCAAGAGAGGAATGCTAGAAAAATCATAGAAGAGAAAGGATAATGCAAACTCAGACTTTTCATTATTTTCTATTTCTACAAGCTTTCATGATGCCTGCGAAAACAATCTCGGTGGTTTATGTGCAGGAAGACATCACAAGTGCCTCAAGTGATCTGACACTTCCTCTCAATTTTCTCCTTGGCATGATGGCAGAACGCACAGGTACGATGCTCTTGATGTCACACAGGCAAGTGCTGACCAGGGGCAGGTGGTTGCTGCTGAGGGTCAGGTGTGTACAATGGCACACGTGTTTATTTGGGTATATCTGCTAACTGGCATATGAGGCGCACTTGAAATTCCCCTCAGTCATCATATCGGGCTCTCTGGATAATGTCTGGGTGTTCTGCTCTCCACAACTTGAAGAGAATGTAGCTGTTAACTCAAGCCACATCAGTCAGGTCGAAAAAAAGACTTCCAGAAATTGGTTGTTCACCTAAGTGAGCGATATACTTGTGCACACTGGTCGAACATCTCAGCTCCTCCCATACCGTGGTTGTAATCACGGATAATCATGGGTTGCATCAACATAAGTACTTCATGCTGGCCATTCACTTTTTTATTCCTTCCAATTAGTACTCCGTCATCACCCCTGTGAATGGTGCTTAGCATGTACACGATGTGTCGGTCGTGTCACTGCTGGTATAAGATGCCATCTTGCTGAACATAGCGCATGTCTCCTCAGTTTGAATCTCTTTCATATTCTTTGTGTATTTCAACTGAGCAGGAAAACCCATCTGGTTTGTCTTGATAGTACCGACCAGGTCAATGCCATGATCAGAGAGAGCATTTGCAAGCTCTGCAAAGGTATGATAATTATCAGAGAAGACTACATATCTGTCATTTGCATAATCCTTGACAAGATCAATGACAGCCATAGCTGATATCCCAAATTCTTCTCCAGCACCATGCCCTTGACCTGTATACACGTTGAAGTCGACAAGGTAGCTTGTGTTCACATCACAAAGGGCAAAAACTGTTGCACCCCACTTTGTGGATTTTTTTGGTAAGCATTGTTTGATTGAAAATCTGCCTTTGAATTTGTCCATTTGCTCGTCAACAGAAACAACTTGATGTGGCTCTTACAGGGCCTTACATCTTTCTTTCATATGTTGGTAGATAAATTGCACCTTTCCCGAATGGTTGTTGGGATATTCAGCAGTAGGATCAGGAACATGAAAGAATCTTATCAATGCCATGAAGCGGGAACATGAGCAAACCAAGGCCCAAGCCCAGCTGCCGTGAAAGAGAGATGAGGTGTTACAGTAATCCTTCTCAACTGGTAGTTTGCAGAATCCCATGTAAAGAATAAGTCCAATCAGATGATAAATCTCGTCTGCATTCGTCTCAATGCATGCTCCATGTGGGCCTGCATAACAAGGGAAGTCAAGAATGTGCATCCAAGTGTAGGTGTTCGTAAAGTTCACTATCAATGTGATGATGAACGGTGTGAAAAAAGTTTGAAAAACAAGAGTTCATATACAGGCTCAAAGTCGTTTGGAAAAGAGGGGCCAGGAGGAGAAGTGGGCTGAAACCCGGGGAAATTCACCTAATCTTTCGTCATCCAAGTCATCTCAGCCTTTGGTGGGCGCATGTTCACCATTGCCACCATTGTCTCCATCACTCCCGTGATCTGCCGCACCGACACCATGACCTCTGCCTTGGCTCCTTCCACCACCTCCTCCACGACCTCTCCCAGCTCTTCTTTCAGGACCTCCTCCACGTCCAAAATGTCCGCAACCACACTTTCCTCTCAGGCCTCTTCCTCCTCTCCGAACACCAGCATAGCCTCTTCCCTCTACCAGGAGCTAGCCTGCAACTAACAGCTCCGTTCACCACCAGAAGTTCCCCGCGTCCTTGACCATGTCCTGCAAAGAAATCCACCTCCTCTTCCCCTCTTCTTCACCTCAGTGTCCGAGCTTTCCTCCAAGAAGCTATCGCATTCTGAAATGAAATCCACCTTTTCCAAAGCGAAAAAATAATCGAGAGCTTCATCTGCATCCATTGGCGCTGTTTTGTGCGATTTGAAGTGCGTACGAGTGATAGAGATCAAATTTGAGAGCTTCCTTTTCGAAAATTTCCAATTGCAACTGTGGCTGTTCTTTGCAGAATTCGAAAGCATACCAACCGCAGAGGCCGTCTGACCCAGATTTTTTCTTCTTGAAGATTGCAGATCGGAGCTGAGGTGATCAGACTTTGAGGTATGTCATCAACTAATTTTGGTCTAAATTTTGACTGGCGGTAATGTAAGGGTTAATAACTGGATCTGCAAGTTGTTGCCACTGATATATCAAACCCAAGTACCTCCCCCCCAAAAAAGAAATTGATACTTAATGCATTGATTAAAGTGATTAGGAAGATACAAAATGTTATCAGCGGCTTTCATCTTCCAAATTATATAAAATCTTTCCATATACATTTCTTAGAGATGACGATACAGAGTTAAATGAGCATCGCTATACACATTCTATTGAATATTGATAATTTTCTGTTTATTTAAAAGTGGAGAATTGCCCTTACCTCCTCTCCTTGCCCTTACCTCCTTACCTCCACCTCTGATATAACTACATATAGATCGTGTTAAGCAGGTACCCAAGAAGATTAGGTAATTGATTTGCTTGCATCACAGAGTAAGAGATCTGATCTGGAGGAACTCTGTGTCTACATGCATGTATCTCTTGCCACTTGCTAAACAGTCAGGCATACTTTCATGGCAGTACAGGAGAAACAGGAGATAAATAAATATGAAAGGAGAGCTCACATTATGAGAAATAAATGGTTAAGAAAACAAGCCAAGATAACACCCAGTATTTGTCTTGTCGCAGTAGAAAATTAAGGGTGCTCTCCACCCTCATGGAACATTGGAGATAGGCTCTGATTTCATGCAGTTTTTTCATCACAGAAGGATATATCCATACTATAAATTAAGAAACCTTTCAGGAGTTATTTTCCCAACTAAAAAGAACAAAGAACAAAACGCCGTTCGAAATTTTAAATCACCCCATACCTAAGGCCCTTACAGCTCTGTCTTTAGTCGTATGAAGAATGGTGAAGATCAGGTATTTCAGTAGTAGAATGCTCCTGTTTATGGAGATGAGTAGGGTTGAGGTGTTAGCCTCTAGACGTGTACAATACTTACAGTGTGTTTAAACCGTGCAGACCATCAAATACTCTGTCTGGAAGTGCTTCCAAATTGTTCTCGCCCAAATTTCTGAAACATAAACCTGAATATTGTCCATGAAGGCCTCTTTGTTTCACACCATGATACCTTGGTTTTATAACCAGGGTGGTAAACCTAACAAAAAGCCCATTCATTGTCACTTAGGTATAGCTTCACTTTAAGAGCAGGGGATGGACAAGCAGGCAATTATATCAAAGAGTAAAGGGAAGATGAGGGATGCACATATCACAGGAGCACACGTATAGGACTGTGTAGTGACAGTAGCTACGTTTTCATTAAAGATATGTAACATGAACGAGTAATTGACCGGCGAAAAGTGCAAGACTTTTTCTTTGATGTCCTCAGGACAAAATTTAAGCCCTTATGCTGGCCAACAGGTATGCCCTAGGGGTTAAGTCGTCATTAACAAGATTTCTTAAGTAGTTTAATGCACTCACAGCCAGGATATGTTCTCTTAGCAGTATGAAGCTCGAGATCACATACAACTGAACTACCTTTGTGTAGCAACTTGCTCCCAACTTATTCTCAACCAATGGTAGATCTCTAACAAATGGCACATTCACCTCAAGGATCATTGGCAACAACATAGCTTTTAATAATGCCTCGTGATTACCATAAATAGAATTCTATCAGTGCTCTCCTAGCAGGACTGAAAACTTACAGTATTTTCAAACGGGTCAACCCATTGAACACTCCGTTGGGCAGTGTAGTCAGGTGGTTATCATACAGACTTCTGTAATTGCAGACAAATTATTCACAATCGTAACAGAGAAACAAATAACTAAGAACACATATTGACAAAAGTAGGTCAATCACGCATTGAAATAAGGTATGATAACGGATGAGAAAAGAGAAAAACAGAGGGAGCAAGAGCGAGAGTACACATGCACACACATACACACGCATACACACATATTTATATGCATAGGTATTAATTTTATAAAATTATATCTGGGTATGTATGTATATATGTAGGTGTTTAAGAGAGAGTTGTTAGTTGAGAAAGGGTATGAAACTGTAGCGGCTAGGCCTTGGAAGCTTGCTGAGAGTCTATCTTCTTCTACTGGCAAGTATCAAACTCATGCCAAGTAGGTTGCGTCCCTTCTCACGCTAGGTTAGTGTCAATAAATAGCAACAAAATGTGAGAAAAACAAATTATTTCTCAATGCGCTGTTTGTTGAGAATGGGGCGGTGGCAATTTTCAAATGTCCAGCTTTTCTTCAGGCTAACATCGTTTTGTTCTTTATGGCTCTCCCCATTTTCAGTGCTGATTCCATAAAATTTTCACACAGCCAATTAGCTACATGGGCTGCCTCAAGTAAAACACCATTCTCATCTTCTCTAACCGCTACTCCAAGCTCATTGTACTGACATCCATTTACCCCATTTATTCTGTTAAATCCTCCTCTGGCATTACCGACCTGGAAGACAATACTGTTGCTTTGGGTCGTTCCTCACTACACAAAATAGTCAGTTCTAGTCTGATCTAGGCAAGCACACCGGAAGGCAAAACTCCTGACTTTAGGAGTTTGCTAAATCTATCACTGCAATATATAGATTAACTCTTCAATTGATTTAAGAAAAAAGAATAAACCCCAAGGGCATAATTTCCGCTTCTGCCATTGCCATAATTATGGCCTACCACACCAATGTACGCACAACAATAGTGTGAGAAATCCATTGTCAACCGCTACAGACCTGAAGTTATGAAACCTTTGAGCAACCCATAATTGATAATTCCTAGCCACCATGAAAATTGTCACCCACTGATCAGAAGATCGTTATCAGTACTTACATCGATTCTAAGCTGTGCAAGCCATCAAAGATTCCTATTGGTAGTATTTTCAGCTGGTTTTGCGCCAGACTTCTGGAAATGTTAACGCACAAGAAACAAACAGAATAGTCATACTTATAAAAGGTTTTCTTGGCAGAGCTAGATAGGCATTGGAGAGGGCTGCTACCCTGATTAGTTCCCTTCCTCGGCCCACCTTGACTGGAGATGGCAGCTACACCTAAGCGCTATTAGTGGCGGTCCTTGTATGTGTATGTGCATCTGTCTAGCCATCTGCCTATCTGTGTATATTATGTAGATACGTACTGCGAAAACTAAACATTATGGCTTACGATCATCCCTTTAAAGTTTGTAGACAATATGATTTTTTTTCAAAATTGCCCCCGTCCCACGCCTAGAACTTTTGTTTACCTAAACCTTCAGACACAGTTGTGTGTTTCATGATGATCAATTCCCACCCTTAACTCTCATGCAGTAACCCGTCTGACGCACGTACAGTATATGCTACAGCAGCGTTACAGGTTTACTACATCCGGTCTACCGCCAGACGTATTCCTCTCCCATGTAGATTTACTACTGTAACAGGATGTCAGGCGCCTTGGATTCCAAGTATGGTTGAGATATCCTCCTCCAATATCCCAACACGCACGTTCCGTACAGCACCTTTGTCTGGATAGCAGTCGCTCAGCTTGTTTGTGCATTCTACATACGTTGTGTGAAAGGTGGTCACTTTCGGTGAACTGCCAAGCACCAATTTCTATGCGTACAAAGCTGTTGGGCAACGGAGGTGATAGGGTATGCTCTTTGCGTCTTTGCAAAGCTTCCTTCTGAAATTGTATTGATTGAGCCTGGAGCAGGACACAGATATGACAGGCGATTGGCTGTAGTATAGCTCCATGTAAACCGTCGATAACACTTGGCTGTTGGCTTCTTCATACTGAAACTGCAGATTAACAAAAACACTTAAGTTGAGGGGAACGTATAAATAAGAGGCCAGAAGCTAGTAGAAACGGTTTGCCTTATCTCTCGGAAGTGCATATTAGTTCAGAAGTGGCTCTCAGCGTGATTTCGCCTAGCTTCAATCTCGGAGCACCTGCATTGGAGTTTTCAGATGAAGTTCTGTGCCTACTGGATAGCTGCGGTAGATTTTCGAGAGGCTCTCAAGCCAAGTGATGCGTGCAGATCTACACTGATTCTACGTATTCTGGAACTGGCTTTGCAGGTGCACAACCCAACAGCCCTCTCTTTGCTGCGTGCGCGCTTAGCTGCCCACGGCAGGGATCCCCTATAGACCGTTGCCCCTGCGCACGCTGCCAGTGGCGCGCGGGTGCCTTGCTGGAGCAGGTTGAGCTGCATAGAGCTGCTGACCTAGGGTAGCTCTCCATAGGGGGGCGTGGAGGCCTCCGGCTTAGGTTTACCGTTCTCTTCCAGTCAGAGCCTCTGTTCTTAAGCTGCATTTGGGTTACGCCCACTCATCCCCGCCCCAAGGCCGCCAAAGACGTGTCAAGCGGAAGTACGCGAAATCATAACGCGTACGAAGGAAATAAGGCAATAGTATACCGCTGAAAATCAGCTATCTGTCTACATTCTCAAATGTCTAAAACTTCTATATTGATTTAAAATAAAAATAAAACAGCATCACCTACATGTCTGTGTCATTTGTGTGTGGGACTGAATTTGTCTACTACTTTCACCATGTTTGGCTCATTTTCAAGTAGTTTTGTCAGTGTACGTAACTCTTCAAAGTTTTAAAAACAACTACTGAAGTCTGGACAGTCGTGTAGCTTTGTAATATAACGTTGGAGGTAAGTAGTGCAGCTCTTTGGCCTCTAAGCAAATCGATTGAGCTCGAGCTTTTTTTAACTTTAACCAGCATAAGTTGAAAATTCTGAAAAAAAGTTTGCTCTCGACTATTGAGTTGGAAGGTGTAAGCAGATTTCGTCCACTTGACTCACAGGTCGGTCAATGATGTCAGATTGGTGAATAACCGAGCAGGCAAAAATGTGACGTCAGGGCTCTTAATAATGAACCTGTAGAGATGATTGAAAGAGACGGTATTGACTAAACATTTATCTCCTTCCATGAGAAAACCATGAAGACATTACTGATGAAATTGGTTTCTTGACTTTTCATAAAATAATCTGTCTCTTGGCACTTGTTTCACATTATAATATTATTGATATTCTGGAAAATTCGGGAACTTCCAACCGGCCTTTCAACTGAGTATTATATTATGTATTGCACATTTTTCGCAATATGGAATAATCTTCTTAAAGCAGGAAACAGTGCTCAAGGTTGTTGAATATAAAGGGCTAGCGCTTACATTATGTACGTTTCCAGCATTTTTCTTGGGTAGAAACAGCTAACCCATGACTCCGCCTTTCCTTGGCAATTCCTTCCCCTTTTACAATCACAATCTGTTCCTTCTTTGTAGAATATCCGTTAGACTAGGCACCTGTTGTGAAGTCGTGTATAAACTCTGTAAAAGCGTTCACTTCTGTTACTCCGTGCTAGAAACAGTTCTTTAACTTGACTACTTGTTTAGAGAGGTAGTATGAAGAGATTTGGAAGAAACATGCTGGTGTTTTCCAAAGACATTAGCACCAGGACACAGTCTAACCACAGAACCATTCACTTGAACACTGGTAGTCAGGATTTTAACACAACGCTTCGGACCTGATGCCAGGTCCTTCGTCAGGCTTTATTGGTTAACGAGGAAAGTACAATGAAACAACAAAACTTATAATCTACATAAAACATCACACTTGCGCACTAAAGCCCAGAGACACAAAGACAGGATATGAAATGATGAAATCATCTATAAAAACTCGGTACATACATCAATTAAATTTGGTGACTAAGAGTATGTCGGTTAAAACTGTTCAATATACATGTGCATGTATGTAAACACAAGATATTTTACAATTTCAATTCTCCTTTATCAGAAGCTGGTCCACTGCTTGTTCTTTTCCTTACTCCTCCTCTCTGCGTGGCAACGACTTCCTCAGCAGCGAACACCCTTTATGCCAGATACTATCTTGCGACTGCTCCACTGTCACGGAACTTAAACAATGCCCAGGCCCAGAGATACAAGCAAGGAGACTTTGTAATTTCAGAAATCTGACTAAATGGAGAGAAAAAAAGGAGAGACTCAAAGGAAGAAAGAACAGGGAAATATATGCTATAGAAGCGAAAAGTTCGCAGGAAAAAACACAGGTGTAAAAGAAATATAGGTGCTAGAATAGTGTAAAACTAAGAATCAAACAAAAAAGCTTGCACGTCTACTGTCAGCAACATCCACCTTTGCTTAACCACTACGAGCTTTCGTTTTCATGGAAACCACTACGAATTAACCGATGGACTCGCCCTGGGATCGTCAGTTTCTCCAGTGATTGCGAGTATTTTCATGACAGATCTTGAAGACTGCCCTATCAACGATCCACCCTTGGCCCATAGCGTGGTTTCGATATGTAGATGATGTGTTTTCGATTTTGAAACGGAAGTCCGTCAATCAGTTACCAACCCATTTAAATTCCCAACACAGTAACATCACGTTCACCATGGAGATGGAAAAAGATGATCAAACCCTACCATTTATGGACACATTAGCGAAACGACTTCATCACAACAGCCACCTTGGGACCCCAATTTATCGGAAGCGAATTCGAAGTCGTCAGCATCTTCGTCGCCTAACTCGAACTGCATCTAGGTCTTAGGAAACCAAATCGCCATCAGTAAAAACAGATTCATAACTGCATGCCAAGAAAATCTTCTCGAAGAAAGAAAGGAAGAAGAAAGAATCTCTGTGACAGCGGCTAGTCGACTTCGATGACCGTGGGCGCTGTAGGAGAAACCACTGTGGCAAGAAGCCGCGGGATATGCATTTATGTGTGTACATGTACAGCCGCGACGGCATGTATATATCGATACGCGTCCATGGGCTAGTTACTGCGGGAGCATGTGTTCACAGGAAATCGCTCTTCATCCTCTGTTTTGCACAACCCGCCTCCCTGTTAACATTGAGGCATAAGCACTGCTCACAGGGGCAGAGAGGGCTGACCTGCTGACCACGGCTTGCTCCCTTTGTTGTCCCCAGAGGTCGCCGGCTGGGGTCACTCCCTCAGATGTCAGAGCCTCTGTCCCTAATTCTTATTATGCAAGCATTGTTTGACCACATACGTACCAAAAATTGAGTTACCAAAATTTAGTAACACTGTTCACTGTTTCAGTTATCGCGTATCAGTTGTTGTCAATGGTCCCGTTGCCTTGACTACACATGCACGTTTTGTCTAGGGAAAGCCTTTGCAATTATTGGTTATTGACAGTTCAAAGCAAAGCTATCAAATTTTTTTTTCACCTACTGTTTAGTTCCAAAATATAATTAGCCGGCTTATGACCCTGAGATCAAATAAGCACTCAACTCATTAAGTCCTTCAGAGTAAGAAGTGTCAAATCATGATCCACTCCATCCTGGTATATTCAATTTGAAACTTACAGTCCGTTCACGGTGGAGTTATCGTCAAACATACCCGCCCACAGGCTCTCTTGGGAAACATCTTCCAAGTCGATTCGCAATCTGAATTGTGAGAAAATCGGTACAAAACTACAATGAATCTGTCATGGCTCAACCACAGTCCCCCTCCCTCTCCCGGTAATAGGTGTTTTTTTTTTCTATGAACCTCTTTTAGTGTTATTGATGTCTTTAATTGATCGCTATTAAGCGAGCTAGCCTAGTTTGTAGATAAAAAAATGCATTGGATGCGAGCTTAAAGCAAAAAGGAGAATCGACCTTCATGCAGTGCCGTAAGAGAGACAATTGTTTTAATTTTACGATGCGGGAAAGTTCTTCCCTTTCCATTGCCTTGCGGAAGAATTTTGTTTCCTCTACTGCTAATGTATTCTCGTTATTACAGTCTTTGTTAAACACAAAGCCTAACAAAACGAGTTCTCTGTCCTTTTCTTTAAAAACCCATGTCAGCATGGAAGAGGAATATTAAAATTAACATTTGCATTAATTACTTTCTCTCCGGAGACACCATATCAACAAGAGTCGAGCACAATTATCTAGACATAGTCCATCAACCCACAAGGAAAAAAAGGAGTCAAGTACAGACTACAGAGTTCTTCTTCTCATATACACTCTTGGGATTGACCTTTAAGACCTTATCATGTGAGAAGATGATAGTTTGAATTTAGTAGTCCTTTAACTTACTGGGCGTTGCAAGCGATGGGGAGAATGTTCACCACGATGAAAACCAGGAGAAAGAACATGCCTCCCTTGGGAAGTTGTTTTCGCTAAACGTGTAATAACAGAGTGTATATTACTTCATCTTTGGATTATCATCAGACAAGAGAAGAAGAAGAAGAGGAAGAAGAAGAAGAAGAAGAAGAAGAAGAAGAAGAAGAAGAAGAAGAAGAAGAAGAAGAAGAAGAAGAAGAAGGAAAGATGTCCGATTTAACACAGTCCTCCATGTCACGGCCAGAAGTTTAATGCAAGCTTTCAACAGCAGATCTCTACTAGAGGTGACATGCTTTAAGGTTGATACTAATTAATAATAACTGCATTTTAGTTCCACGTATGCCACTATTTCATTTCCGAAACACTGGGAATTTCTGGTGGTTGTTTCTTCTTTGTCTGATGATAATACAAAGAAAATTTCACTCTATAGCCACTGGCTTCCCCTGAGCTGTCTACAGCAACACAGGCCTAGTTTTCCCATGTCACCAGCTATGGAGAAATTACTTGCTGGACACAACACAACTGCTGGGGTTCTTTTACTCCGCATACACAATCTTGTTTTTCCTGACATCTTGCAACAACATATGTCTTCTTCCTCCGAAAACTGCAGATCTCGGGTATACAGTGCTGACATCATGTATCAGTGCAAGCCGAAAAAGACTAAAAGGAAATCTTCAGTCCGAGGCAGATAAAATACCCGGCCAATTTCCTTGCAAGCAGTCACAACGGCCGAGGCGCAGCCGCGAGAAAGAAGAAGAAGAAGAAGAAGAAGAAGAAGAAGAAGAAGAAGAAGAAGAAGAAGAAGAAGAAGAAGAAGA
>JAOWAW010119419.1:5264-18989 GCA_028565695.1 Nicola tetela
ATTACAGATGTTGCATAATCTAACACAGTCAAGATTACAGATGAAGGTTATCTGTTCAGATTATCACCATATCATGTCCTATAAACTCAACAAAGTCGGTTTGAGTTGCCATGATGATATTGAGGTTTATGCTGGTTCATCCTCAACAACGGGACTGATACATTAGCATATGGAAATAATCTTCTTTGAGGGTCTTCCAAAAATTATGTAGGTATTTTTACAATTTTTCTCAGTTTTGGTAAATCTTGATAAAAGTTAGAGATTGAACAAAATAACTTCTTAAACTTGGGAAAAGCTTTAACAAAATTATCTAACATAAATAGTTGCTTTGCATATGATGTAGATATGGTTATCTTTGGCCTATCCTTTTTCTTATTACAGGGTACCGATTGGTCTATCAAACTGATCCAAACTCAAAATAAAACTTTAAATAATAGCAAAGATGTTTATGATAAAATTCAAATTTTCCGATCTGTTCATTGAAATCTTGCACGTTCTCAGTCCTAACATGGCTGTAGAGTGGAGAGAGTGCAAAGATAGAAAATGCACACAGTCTACTTTCCTAGTCAGATGTATAGGGTGGGGTCAAGAAACTACATTCATGCAGGATGCGTGACCTGGCACAGCTTTACTAAGTCAAATCCTTGAACAGTTGCTTGTCTCATTTAAGCCCTACAAGTAGTAATGCCCACAGCCTCCTAAGCAAGGCCAACAGTTTGGTCAAACACAGCAAAAAGGTCTCAAATTCAAACTACAGCAATAAAGCCCAAAGCATTAACAAATATCTTCATTTGCATTGATAACAAAAGAGACTTAAGCAGAGAATGTCTCTCTCTCTTGATATCTTGTTGGAATTAATGGAAACACTGCAACACGTGTCTGACGTGTTACATGCAATGCTTGTACAATCTTGATAAACCCATCATGCACTATCACATAAACTTGAAAATGCATCACGAGTAGGCTAAGTGAGTGCCTGAAATGGATGACCTGAACTGTTTGCATGTATGAGTTTTGTGTGTGTGTGCATGCATGCATGTGTGTGTGTGTGTGTGTCTGTGTTGATGAACTATTAATTTTTCTTTTTCTTGAGTCTCAAGTTCACTATCCAAAGATTTCCAGTGGGATTAATAGGATAATGTGTCTCTGCATTGGCTCACCATGATTATACTTGTCTTCCAGGCTTTGCTGCCTCTTGCTTCATTCATCTTCATAGTCCTCCTCCTTATTCCGCTACTCTTGATTATCCTTACTGCTAATTCCAGATAATTTCCTTTCACTGTGTGTTTTCATGTTTCAAGTGTTGTATTATATTTCCATAATTCAGAGATTGAAAAAGAAATAAAACTTGCTTCTCAATGGGTGAATGAAGGCAGTAACAATCTACCCTACACCAGTTCTACTCCACACACACACATACACACACACACACACACACACACACACTCTCTCTCTCTCTCTCTCACACACACACACACACACACACTCTCTCTCTCTCTCTCTCACACACACACACACACTCTCTCTCTCTCTCTCTCCTAGCCCTCATTCTACTGCAGATAGATCTCCCAAGCCAATAACACAGACCACATGTTCAATGAAATTAGTGTAAATAGTTTGTTGCAATGGATAACAGAGAGAAGTTACATGTGAAGACAGGACACAAAAAGAGAGGAACTGTTCAGATGATAGGGATAGGAGCAGTTTAAAATTGACATGACATATGCAAGTAGACAGACTGTACAACGGAGAGAGAGAGAGAGAGAGGAGAGAGAGAGAGAGAGAGAGAGAGAGGAGAGAGAGAGAGGGACAGAGAGAGAAAGAGAGACAGACAGACAGAAAAAGAAAAAGAGAATGCAGCTAGCAATAAAGTTACATATCTTTTACAAATCATGTCACCATCATACGTGGTGCTATGCTCATTGCCATCAGCTCCTGGAATAGGAGCTTGCACGCGTAAGGAATCCGAATCTGCGAGATCTGAACACACATGCACACGCACGCGCACACACACACACACGCAGTGTTCTTTGTTGATCAAAACTGCTGATGCTACTGACAAGAAATTGATTGCTCTGATGCAAACATGCTGCCCAATAAAAGCACTCATTACCCAGTGAATGATACTGCTCCCTCATACTTCTTCATCCTCTTACACAGCATGTGAAAATAGCCTGGCTATATTTCTACAAAGTCTGAAAATGGTATGTCATTCTACATAACAAAAAAAAAAGAGAAAGACACTCAACACTAACCTGAGTCTTGTTCTTGCAACCACGACACTCAAACGTGTTGTTCTGCAGATTGGCGATTGCAATCAAACCACATAAGTTGCAAACGTGAACACGATACGGGTCGGATGCCTCAAACAATCGCTCCTTCAAGAACTGTGCTGCCCCGTGAGCAATCTGACAATCACGTTCCATTTCACCAAACCGAAGACCACCATCACTGGAAGAACACAAGTTAATTTACCACGATGAAAATCACCCATGGAAACTACAAAATGCCCATGCACTCAGCACAATTGGATAAGAACAGCAATGCACATCCCAAGTTGTGAAGAACCTTACCGAGATCGACCTTCCATAGGCTGTCGGTTGAGAATCTGAAGTGGACCACGCGCTCGGGAGTGGATCTTGTCATCCACCATGTGCTTCAAACGCTGATAATAGGTTGGGCCAAGGAAAATCTGGGAGCAAAGCTTGCGACCGGTGAAGCCATTGTAAAGAACCTGTATCATAAGGAGGAAGAGAGAGACTGCAGAGTATGAAGAGAGTCTTGCAGCAAACCACTAATTATGAACAAGACAGAAAATGTTTCAACAGCACAGCGTTTACCTCATTGCCTCGCAAGTGGTAACCATAATCTTCAAGCAGCTGAGAGATCTTTTGCACATTGACAGAATCATTAAATGGAGTGGCGTCACCAATCTCGCCTTTGTTGGCCGAGACCTAATACAGAACAGAACATGCACCTGTCAGTACAAAACTCACAAAGTAAATGTACTTTGCGACTTTTCTAAGGGAACACTTGACAAGGAACCAAATGGCAATAATCAGGTGACGACAACTGAGATGTTACCTTTCCTTGGAGGCATTCAATCAAATGACCGATGGTCATACGACTAGGAATAGCATGAGGATTGATAATGATGTCTGGCGTGATGCCTTCACATGTAAACGGCATGTCCTGCAAAAAGGAGATAATATAGTTCAGCAAAGAATGCAACATACTGCCCTTTAGCAATAAAACTCCTCACACAGACAGAGCAACAGCTGCCACAAACATGCAAACCTACCTCCTGCCGGTATTTGATACCACAAGTACCCTTCTGGCCGTGCCGACTTGCAAATTTGTCGCCAATTTGTGGAACACGCACCGACCGCACCTGATGACAAAACCAGCAACAATAGTCAGGATGAAAAACCGAAATAGCCAAGAGCCCAAAACAATAAATCATAAGGCTCTCCAGCTGGTGTCACAAACTACAGATGAAACAAAACTATGTTACAGGCTTCAGTGGGGTACCTTAATCTTGCAGAACTTGTATCCTTCAGCATTTATGGTCACAAGCACCTGTCCACGAAAAGGAGCAAACAAGACACCAACATAACCACAAAATCCAACAATGGCGGCCTGAAAATCTGGCAAAGTGTCCACTTCTAGGGGAGTACAGTTACTGTCTGGATAATAATTTTAAAAAAGAATGATCCATAACCTTCACAACCTTGAGAGTCAGGACCCTCACAAGCATAAAAAAAGCGCATCACTTCGTGTGTCCATGGTTCTACAATAATCCTATGTGATGAGTCTCCAAAGAGCAAATGGAAAATGTCATTGAGAACAGAAAGAGAAGGATACTAGAGCAAGCGTAACAGCATCAGGGAGAATCTCACCTGGTCAATAATACCAGTCTCACTACTTCTCATGAAAGTGCTGGCGTCACGCTTTGTGTACCGACGTGGAGCCCCCTCCATCTGAACACCCCCAAACAAGCAAAGCAAAACAACAAAAAACATTAAGCCATCTGGAATACTCCACAAAATATCCAGTTAGTACCCTAAGAATTGACTGTGTTGTACTGACCTCGTCTTCGTCCTCAGGCAGAGTGATAGTCTTTCCAATAACCACATCATCCCCGCTCACACGTGTGCCCGGTGCGATGATGCCATCATCTTCAAGTTTGTCATACACAGCATTGCGCATACCTGCAATGAACCACTGGGTTAACCAGTAATTCCAACCTCCTGATGTGAACAATTTGTCATATCTCTTAACAAAATGTAGCTTTCACCTCTTACACCTACACCTGACTTAAGGCGGCTTGACCCAGTTGTGACTTCACTGTAGCAGAACCTACAGGGCTCCTAAGTTCATGTACAGGCCTTGCCATAGAGATGTC
This sequence comes from Nicola tetela, assembly GCA_028565695.1. NCBI lineage: Eukaryota > Metazoa > Porifera > Calcarea > Clathrinida > Clathrinidae > Nicola > Nicola tetela. The sequence continues at coordinate 9,670 of JAOWAW010119419.1, forward strand.
ATAACTGGGTTGAGACACCTGAAGGGAACATCAAGAGAAGGAATCTCACAGATGATAACGTAGCTTTACCTCGACAAGTGTCCCTGGAGGGTTTTTCGATGACCTCCTCCTGGTCCAAGCCACGCTTTGATTCTGAATCCCGATAAGATCGGTAGAAAACCGATCTGAACAAACAACAGAACAGGTCACTTGATAAGTCTACTAAAACAGGGTCCTATGCAATGTCTACCTAGCTTGCCCAAGTGCTTGCCATCCTTTGTGGAGTGACAGAAGTTAAGAAGAATGGAAAATTCATTTAAGAAGTCATGGTATAACAACTAAAAGATAGTTCCCCAAAAGAGTTAACTGTAAAACTGGAGGGTCAAACTTCAGAGCGACCATGGTTGCAGATCAGAATAAAGCAAAGGGGTAATGCAGTAAGTTGAGTATAATCAGGCACTATACACATTGGCACAAGTGAGTGTGCACACACAAATCTGCACGAATCCTCGTAGACACTTGCACACCTACACAGGTATATACTCATATACACAAGAGCCACATGAATACACAAACACACACTACATACCTGAAAAGACCTCTATCAACAGCTCCAGCATTGAGAATGACAGAATCTTCTTGGTTGTAACCAGTATAACTTGCAATTGCAACAATGGCATTGATACCTGCACACAAACACACACACAAACAGAAATTAATGTCAAAGACATTCACCAGAAAATAATCAAAAGACAATCTAACCTGCTGGCAGTTCACGGAAGCGAAGGTACTCCATGGAACGTGTTGTGACAAGAGGCTTCTGTGGATACCACAGGACATGGGCAAGGGTGTCCATACGTACGTGGTAGTTTGTGATATATACTCCCATGGCTTGCTTACCCATAGCAGATTGATAGGTGTTACGCGGAGACTGCACACAGAAAGCATTAAGATTTCAGAAATCAATGAGAAAGAGAAACAGAGAGAAAGAGAAAAAGAGAGGCAGAGAGAAAGAGAGAGAGAGAGAGAGATAGAGAGGCAGCAAGTGTGTGAAAACAACATGATAAGCAAACACATCGGGAGATCATACAGAATTCAACAAATGTGATCTACCATTAAGCTGGTATGCCACAAGGGAGTAATATGAAATAGGAACAGGACACGGGCAAGGGTGTCCATAAAGGCATGGACATAAATCCGATTTGGTTCAACGTGATGTAATACACACAGGTTTCAAACTACTAATCATACCAAGATCTCACAGCTTTATTTCACACCTGCACGCCTATACCACACTTTTTGTCTTATTTTTCATGCCTGCACTTCTAAATCTCACTCCTTTTCTTAGGTATTCAAGTTAGATCACATCAAATCATTAATGCCTCTGTTTTAGCTTCCTACATTGTGGATATAAGTCTGCTGTGGATCTGCTATTGTACCATATGACCTGAAGACCAGGGCAAGCCTGGTCAAAACGTCATCAGAATAATTTGTGTCATGCTGGTGTAGTTGAAGAATTATGATGACTAGTTTCACCCAGCAAGAATGATCTCTCTCAAGAAATAGGAACTTAAACACCAGATGCACAAGAAAGGATCAGCCTTCCATTAGTTTGTCCATCTGTCTGTCTATGTCCTCTCTCTCTCTCTCTCTCTCTCTCTCTCTCTCTCTCTCTCTCTCTCCTCTCTCTCTCTCTCTCTCTCTCTCTCTCTCTCTCTCTCTCTCTTTCTCTTCTCTCTCTCTCTCTCTCTCTCTCTCTCTCTCTCTCTCTCTCTCTCTCTCTCTTCTCTCTCTTCTCTCTCTCTCTCTCCCTCTCTCCGTCTGGCCCTCTCTCTCTTTCTCTCCCCTCTCTTAGTCCACCCGGCCTCCTCCGAATAATAATGAAAAAGCTGGTATAGTACATTCGAAATCGAATAACATGAATTGTCGAAGAAAACCGTCTTCATAGTCCAGAGCAGATTTCTCCTTACTAAACCACAGTCATAAATCATGTGACATGCGCATGTACAAGGATCATACCGCTCATGTAATACATGTATAATCAATCCATCGGAGACATCCCACCTACATGTACATTATCAAAGGCATGAACGTGGGTGGTCGAGGGTGCATGGCCATACATGTACGTACATCCGGTTCCGTGCCTATAATAATTATACGTTTCGGACCGTTTCGGTTTATACATGTTGATATATAAGTCGGCTGATTTTGTTCTATCATCATCTACGTCATCATCCACAGAGTAAGCTATGGTCCTTCCTCACCTCTTGGCCTGGCGTGGCCACATCATTGTAATTTACTTCGGACAACTGCGCAGTGAGCACGTAGTAGTTTGTCAGGCTCTCCGGTGCGACTCGATCGGTACTACTGAGATCATTTTGCCGTTTGGTCAGCTAATCTTGACATGTCGAGTGAAAGGTCTTCTGCATAGTTGTAAAAACCGCAAAGGCAACAACCTGCCCCATCGTTAGATTAGTAGGGTTGGGGAACCACCCAAGGAACTAGAGAAGGTAGGAGGTCACCGGTATCGAGTAACAAAGCAGTGTGCCTGGGCAGAAGGCAGTGCAGCATTCTGTCACATGAGTGCGCAGCAAGAAACCTTAGAGACTTGAGAACATCTGTCGCCCTCCGGCTTATAGCCCTTAATTGCGGCGGAAAAGCTGCCTCTACTTGTTGCATTTGCATTTTCAAGTCAGATGGATTGCCATGGGTTGTTGAAAGTTGACACCTCTTGGAAAAAAGGCGCTTCCTGTTCAGGCGGTCCACACATACAACGGCTTGTGACATCTGAGGAAGTTTCATCACTTTTGTCCGCTCTCTTGTCCGACAACCAAAGAAGCCCACAGGCCTAGCGTTTGTCGGGTTATATCCTCAGGTTTCACTATCAAGGCGTCCAGAGAAACGCTACGGCTACTGAGTGAGTACAACGCTCGTCCGACTCCAGATAATGTTCCTTAGGGCCTTGCAGCTCCTTGCAGCGGACCAGCAGTCCACCCGGCGGCCACGGCCGGGCGGATCTCGAGCATTTGGGCGTACACCGTGCCTAGCACTGGCCAGCACTCTTGCCCGGGGACACGCCTCGCGAAGCGGCTAGAGCTGGTGGGCGAGCAGGCGCGGCGATCGCGTAACCAAATGCTCGAAATAAACCACAAGAAACGCCTTTGGTGAAGCTGGGTTAGGGGCGTGCGGTTTCCGGACTGTTCCTCGTGATGACCACCACACTCCATGCTTGGGGTTTGTTCGTCGGTCATCGATATTGAGCTGTAAATACTAAACGTTGTATCACGTGTATGTATGGTAAACACGCTTAGTAACAGCGAGACAGTACAGAATAAATGCTAGCAGTACTACTCTACAAACAGTAGGGCCTCGGGCTCGTCCAGCCACTACCAGCCATGCTGAATATAGGGTGTGGTACTTTCTGGAAGCTTCCTGTTGTTTCCAGGTGACCGATGACCAAGAATTCGTTGAAATTAAAGACCAAGGGAACAAGGCGACAAAATACCAAAATTATGTCAGCAGTTTGGGAGTTAGGCCTGCTTAGCTGTCGATGCTGATGCAATGTGAGGGAAAGGGTCGCACGTGCACTGACGGAAACCTTTGTCTTGTTACATTATAGTTACATCAGAGTTGCTGCAACAGCTAGCTATTCAGCAGCTGTGTGCTCAGTCCCCTGTTCTCTGGGTAACAGCTATCTCACGAGCAACCCTCTTTCTCTCTCAGGAGCTGAGCGCAGTAGCAGGACCACACGGCGATTGTAAATCAGTCGTCGTTGTTGAATAAAGATCGCAACTTAGGTGCACTGGTAATTTTTTCAAGGCCCATGCAGGACACGAAGAATTTGAACAGTTCTGCTACTAGTACTGGTCACTGTGATGGACGAAAGTCGCCAGAGAAGCCTGCCCACCTTCGAACCATCGCACTAGCGGTTACATTGACTGACTTGAATAAAGAAGCCGAAAACGAAGCTTGGAAAAGCAAGGCGTGTGTACCGCGCATATTCGTGCACGCTCATGAGCTGGCAGGCTGAACCGAACACATTCACCCACACGGCGCGCATGCATGCCGTGCTGTCATCCAGTACGGTATCTACACGTCGTACTGCACTATCAAATTGCGGGTAAACGTCCAAAGTCCAAGACTCCAAACCTGTCCACGTCTAAGCTTATAACCCCTGTGATAATATCGCCGAGGTTTCCAAGTCAGTAGACAAGTGATCCGCTGTTTACGCCAAGTGCTATACTTACTAGCTGGTATCGTGGCACTCAGCCGGAGTAAGCCTGTCAGTGAAGCAACAACCACGACTGAGGGTTTCCATTGTGATTTCAGAACAGTACTGCGATCCTGCTCTCTCAGCCAGATACTTGCAGCGGCTTCGAACCGCGGTTCTCGATGTTGGATTCGTTGCAGTTGCCGCAGGTCTTAGGTATGCCATCAACTTCGGAAAGAACGAACCAAAACTGATGAATGTGCTTTACTGTCGGAGAGTAGTGTGTCTACGTCAGTAAACGTTTCAGTGCGGATGCTGCCCGTTTTCTTCGCAAATTTCAGACTCCGTGCATGTCCGCGATCTATATGTACTAAGACACCACGAACTGAGATCTGTGCTGGATCTGCTATGCGGCTTCAAAATATTCTCGAGCCTCGTCACGGTAATTGTCACGGTAAAGATTTCGTGATGTTGACTTAATTAATTTTATTTCAAGCCAGTGAAAACTGATCCCCCAGCTCAAACCGGGAGGGCTAAAATTACTGGCATTAGTGCCAACCGCGTGACGTTGGTCAACAACCTACGTACGTACCTTGCAGCTTTTTATGTATAATGACGGCCCCCGAGGACGCGACTAAAACGTTTTTGACAAGATCGTTTTATGTGCCAGAATGTAGACTTCCTGATGCGTATGATAGTAGCACACGCCCTTTGTGCCTGTTTTAAGATTTGCAACTTAATCATCGAGTCGCCAGGTTAAATGGGAAAGCATGATTAATATAGGTATAATGGCTACCAAGGTAACTTCTGCCAAACTCAAAGCGCAGCTGATCTGATACAGTGACAGAAATGCAACAATTCAACCACAGCTGCAACTGCAGCTGGTGTTTGCGCCTCTTTACTTATGCATCACGCGTTGCCTAGGTATACAATGGGTGAAGTTTTGTCGCTGAGACAGAACAGAGCTAGAGCCAACGCCTAACTCTTGGACGAAAAGGAAACTCCCGCCTGCGAGATCCAGAACTGGTACGTTGCGGAGAGGACGTCATTGACTAGACTATTAATATTTGGGAGCAATTTAGGTTGCACCAAGATCCACTAAGCCGAAGAGGAAATAATAAACATGTCCGTTGAGAAAATAACACTGGGCGGTGTTTCACTTCCGGGGCTGAAAAAGCCCAACCAAGCCCAAACCGTACCCGATAATAAGTTGAGCCATGAAAAGTTTTTGCCGTCGTCTATGTATGCTCCTCTATTGAATTATAGGTCTCTTTTCGGTTGAACTGAGATGTTTCCCGGCGAAGGAAGTGATCGGTTACCGCTGATGAAGAGCAATCAAGGCTTGCTTGGACGGCAGAAGTTCGGGGAAGACTATTTCAGGTGAGCGGCTGAGTGTTACTTGAGGCGCAAAACAAAGGCGAAAACCGAGGGTTGTAGTGAGCAGTTATCTACCTACGCTCTAAAACGACCTATTCACTGCGCCCTGCGTACGTACGGGCAAATTGTACTTCACTTGAATTGAACTACAGGGCAACGTTCTACTTGACGTTTGCGGTCGCCCGTCTGGGTCTCTCTTGATCTTTTTCAAGAGTCAACCTCACGTGCTATTCCTAGACCCTACAGCCTGCGGGGACCGAATTCAGTCGGATAATTGGTTTCATAGTTTTTGCAGTGCCAAGTCTTTGAGTGGCCAGCCAGCAGCCAACTGCCAAATTCAACGAAAACCACTTGAGTTGTTTACCCGGGCGTTTAAGGTTACGCGCTGTGCTCGTGCGTACGTATGAGTGCACGTGTCCTGTTCCCAGGTTTCCCTGGAAGCCAGAGCAGTGACCGGCAGTGGGAACTGACACTGGAGCTATTCCCCAGGGGAACGGTGATCATGGCCATTTTTCAGTGTAGTTGCACTGATCTTGTTTCAAAACTTCAGTAGACTACCAGTACAGGGTAAGTGTCGGGGTAGGTAACTTGTCAAACACACGATAGAATGTGACCGGTATTGTATATGACACTAGGGATTTCATCTTAGTTACTTGGCGTGGCGAACAGGAAGCAGACTCAATCCACTTTTCTTACTGTTCATAATATACCAGTCTGCGCTTGTCAGGTCGAAATTCTTCAGGATGGGAGTCTGCATGGATGCAAGTCTTTAGTGAGTCTTAGCTTAACAGTCAAGCCTTCGTCGGCCAGGCTGTTCACTTCGGTTAACTGAGACGCTCGAATGTGCTTGATGATAATCAACCCCATAGCCGCGAGCACCGTTACTGACAGGCGATGAGTTTGTCGCCACGCGTTTTGTGTTGCTGTGCTCTTTGTCAAAGGATAAGAAACAGGCGTGGAGATTGAAAACGGGAGCCCGAGAGATGTATTACTTCTGGTTTCCTAAAGTTGAGGAGATCTACTGAAAACTTTACCCTGACCTTTTGGCACTTACGGCTGTCACGTGCAATCCGACACAGGCAACCCTAAATATTAATCTAACGATAAACTCATACAAGCGGTTCAGCAAAAGTTTATTGGCATTCAGAATGGAAGCTTAACCGTCTTCTATAAACAACTGTCGATTCCCTGCCACTACAGCTAAGCCACCCGGCGTCTCTCTGAAGTTTTCCATAATCTATCCTACTTTATCTTCTCTTTTCAATGACCAAAATTTGATATTCTAATGCGTTGTAAAATTAGCTGACAGCTCAAAGTCAGGTCGGACTGCCTCTTTGTGCACGTGAGTCTTAGTCAGTAGTCTATCGACTCATATCGAGCCAGTACAAGGGCCCGAGTGCGGCGGGCAATTTACGAACAGTTGGTGATATTCCGGGCTTTTACAAATGAAACGAGCCTTGCAATTACAATGTAAATATACATGTAGATCTACTAGTGCAACGAGGATATAATCATCAGATAATGATTATTATTACAACGCCCAGAGGACCATAAACCGTTCGAACGCCGTTATTGTTATGATCATACACCGAACATCAGGTGCGAACGTGCATTGAACTAAAGAGAAAAAGGGAATGAAAGAAAAGCTTTTCCGAGTCTGTTCTCAGCTCAGCGGAAGTGTCTGCTGTTTGTCCAAATTTGGAAAGCGTTTCGCCAACACTGTCAACTTGTGCAGAGATTCTCTTTTCTCTAAGAGAGCGGCGAACTTCAATGGATGAGTCATAAGGAGAGCCGGTAAGTTGGTCTTCCGCGAAGTGTTGAGCCGGGGTTGGTGAAAGTAGTTACGCTGAAAAATAGAACTCTTTGAAAGCTTTTTCGGCTCTACTTTAGCTAATGAATTATCGCTTGTTCTAGCTCTAGTGCCTCGGTACTTCTGCTGCAGGCCTGGCGAATAATCATGATAATGTCGCCTGGTTTTGACGAGTGGTCGAATGAGAGCGCTCGAGATCTCAAGAAAGGCCGGTAGATTATGGTGATACGTTGTAATTTCAGTCTTAAACTCGTTTAGTCTTTTCTCAGCTTTCTCGGAGTTGCCTCATCCGTTCGTCTTTCATTAGTGGTACAAGTACTACCATTAATATACATGTAGGTGTATACCACAGCGCGCGTGAACCAACCCACGTGACTCTTTGACCAATCACCAATAATAAACTGTAAGGGTAAGAGACATCCGGCCACGAACCGGTTAGGGACAAAACATTAACTAACAGATCTGCTGCGTGTCAATTATAGACAAACTGATTATACCCATAGGCTTGAGGAGTCGCCAACCGTGCCCCGTAAATCCTCGTAAATTGCACGAAGGCTGGAGAAGACCTCCAAATCTGGACGAGGTTGGAGGCATATTGTGTGCCCTATAGAGTGATTAATTCCTTTCATTGCTTTATGCTATCCATTTGAAGTTCCCCGGCAGGCATTGGCCACATTTATAGAAAGCTAAGTTAGTAAGCTCGGCCTCAAGCTATGCATAATTGGATACGCACAGACCCACGTGGTCCATATGCATGATGTGGCTGTAGAGTACAGTATGACGTCCGGCTAGAAAGCAAAGTTCTAGTTCCAGTCTATGTGGTCCATAATAAACGTTATGAATCTGCACGTCGTTCCAATAAGTTCCGTGTTGCAGATTTACACCTGTAGCCGGCCTACCATGCATTCCGTGGGTGGGACCCAGCATGGAGTGATCTTCAGACAATCAGAGTCGGACAAATTACAATCGCGATGCTGGCTTTACCGGTATTAACTAGAGAGCGCAGCAGAGAACATGTACAGCTTGTCAGAGCACGCACGTAGCCACTTCGTAGCCCAGGTAATCTGGTAATCATGATTGAGGGGAGCACAGGCCTATAGCTAGTTCCAGTGCTAGTCCCTAAAGTCGCCAGACCGTGTCACATGGTGAAAACTGGTGAAAATTCAATTTGTGCACGTGCAGTGAGCTGAATGAACGTACCGCCTCGTACATCGTACAGCCAATGCAGTGACGTACAGGCAACAGAGAGCTGTAACAACAGTGCAGCTGCGTCTTTACAGTGGAGGTCTCACCGGTTTCATTCCGCAACATCTGGTCAATTTAACCTCGACGCCCCGGGCTTTCGTTTGAGAGCACAGCGTTACCTTCAGTATAAGTAATCTCCATGTGGCTGGTAATTATTTCTCACACAGAGCTGATCTCTGCAGACCACAGATTAACATTGGTAGGCTAACCAGCTAACACAATAACAGATTTTTCTCATGGTTCTGAGAACTCGATATTCTCCTCCTGATCGTGCCAAGACCTTAAAAGCAGTGGGTCTCTTCTGATTCTGCCTGTACGTCTAGATAGTCAAGAGGATTTTCCGTATTGTTGGTGAATGTACGTACTGTCTAAGTGGCTCGTGGCATGTTCTGGTGTTTTCCCAAACCCATTATCTTTAATTACTAAAATAATGGCGCCGGAAGCTCAATGTCACCGACCGAAATAACAAGTGCAATAAATCTTCCCGGGCTTTGTGTTCTCAAGCTTGTTCTGCTAGTTACTTTCTCGAGTGACCTGCAGAGCTGGGGTGAGAGACTGTACAGTATTCTGACCAACGGAGCGCAACAAAATCCTTCCCTCTTAGTGACAACAAAAGGTAAAATGATACCAGCTTAAGCTAAGGTTTCGCTCGACCCGGTGACTCGGTAGCAGCTGCAAATCGACCGATCGAGGATGTTC
>JAOWAW010119431.1:0-12614 GCA_028565695.1 Nicola tetela
GAAGAACATCCTCAACAATCAGCCTGCTTTGGCCCTGACGAAGGACATGTGCAACCGGTGATGCGACACAGGCGAATATGACTGCCACTGGCCACTTTACTGTTCAGACTTCTCCAGGCAGCAGTGCTGAGGATTCAACTGACTTGGGATGATAGAGGAAGAGATTGACGTTTGCAGTCCTGTTGTTTGAAAACTACCCATTTTCCCAGCTCGCACACGGGTGTGCGCATTGCCAAAGAGCTTCACACAGCAACCACGCAACTTAATGTTGAAGATGGAAGGATTTGAGCAGTGGTTCACGATCAAGCGGCCAATGTTGACCTAGCAGGTGAGACCCTTTATTGGCATTTGAGCGGAGCACTGATTGTGGAACAGTTTAGGATGTATAAGAGAATTCAGCACTGTGTTGATGTGTACAGTTTGTAAGATGTCCTGATTAATTTTGATTTTGAAGTTCTCAGTAGTACTTTTTTTGTACCCAATGGACACGGCTTTACTTTTTCTTTTTATGTATTATTATTATTATTATTATTATTATTATTACTACTATTAATTATTGTTATTATCAACAACTATGTGCAGAAGAATCAATAAATATGTATAGAAGAATCAATTAACACCAATCAGAAATTATTATTATTATTATTATTATTTTGGTTCCTGGCACCATTTGCTAACAGGCCTTTTATCCCTGTCTGCTCCCTGCAGGATCCATTCTGTACAAGGATATGAAATGGCTTAGCATTGTGTGTGCTGCACATCAATTCCAGAATGCCATAAAAATAGTGCTCACAAAGTCAACACACTACTTTGACAAAGTCCTTGCTAAGTCTTGGAAGATAGTTGGCCACTTTTAAATAAGTGTGTTAGCTGGGGCACTGCTGAAACATCAACAGGCAGCTGGCCTGCAACTGACGAAGCCATGATTGACACCCTTCTTTTCCTCCACAAGAATCCCACCCTATTCAGAGAGCAGAAGACATCCCCACCAGTTGAGGTCAAGGCTCCTCCCCTTCTTTTTGATCCACCTAAGGATGATGAGCCAGAACTGCCTCAGCTTGACTTGGCTTGAGTGACAGATGAACAGACCATGACTGTACATCCTGTACTAGTGTTTGCAGTGGGATTATGAACTACTTGGCAGACCAGTTGTTATTGTGTGTGCACGTATTCTAATTTCTTAGTATTGTCCCAAACTTGTCCGATAACATGTTATGTTTTCAGTTGCTTTGGAACCATGCCAACTTGCACGTGGTGATGTGTGAAAGGGTAGTAGTAGAATATTCGTGATTTGTTCATTAGTTTAAGACCTATTTGTTAAGCGTTCAGTATAATCATTTCAGCACTATGCCCAACCATGAAAGAGTGTTTCAAGATATCAGGAGTATGCGGACTCAGCAGCCAAGCCTACCCTGCTATAAAGTCAATGTAACCGTCACTATCCAGTGCAACGCCTCTGAGAAGGGTCTCAGCGCAGCCTTATTACAAGAAAGCCGACCCGTGGCCTACGTGTCCCGTGCCCTATCAGCAACAGACCAAAACTATGCTCAGATTGAGAAAGAGATGTTGGCTATTGTCTTTGCAGAAGAGAGATTTGACCAGTATGTCCATGGCAAGCTGGTTACAGTTCGATCCGACCATCAGCCACTGGAAACAATATTTAAAAAGCCACTCCATTCAGCACCAAAAGAACTGCAGTGCATGATGTTGCGGCTGCAGCACTATGACTTGGATGTCAAATATGTTCCACGTAAGGAGCTACATCGTCCTGACACTTTGAGTCAAGCCTTTCAGCCTGAGCCACCTACTGAAGCAACTTGCTTTGAAGATGGCAATGTGCTGGAAGATCTGCGTGTTACACCTGTGTGCCTTCAGCAATTTGCATCGGAAACCAACAAGCCACAGCTACAAGCGCTGAAATCAATTGTCCTGTCAGGATGGCCCGATCAACGCGAGGCAGTTGATCAGATGGTGTGCGAGTATTTCAACTTCCGTGATGAGATTGTAACTGCTGGTGATCTACTCTTGAAAGGCAACTGCCTGAATGTACCCATTCACTTCGAGCAAAAATGTTGGAAAAAAACCATGACGGCCATATCGGAGCAGAAGGATGTTTATGGCATGCACATGAACTACTCTTTTGGCCTGGCATGTCCAAAGCTACAAAGTTGTATGTTTCAAGATGCGCAACTGCAACCAACATCACTGTGAGCAGCCAAGAGATCCTCTACTTTCTCACGACGTTCTGGACCTTCCATCTATGAAGATTGGTGTTGACATCTTTACTCTCAATGACAAAGATTACATCATGGCAGTGGACTACTACTCCAACTATCCAGTTGCGACTCTCAGCAGTACACGCACAACTGCCGTTCTACAGTTTCTGTCGTCTCAGTTTGCTCGACACGGAATTCCTGGAGAGGTAATGACTGACAATGGACCCCAGTTCACTTCAGAGGAGTTCAAGCAGTTTGCCTCCAAATGGGAATTTAAGCACATCACCAGCTCCCCTACCACCATCAGTCAAACGGAAATGCTGAAAACGCAGTGAAAACCCGCAAGAGACTGCTGAAAAAGGCTTTTGAATCAGGACAGAACCCCTGCATGGCATTACTGGCTTGGAGGAACACATCCAGTGAGGGCCTTGGTGTGTCTCCCACTCAATGCCTTTTTGGCCGATGCACTAGAACGCAAGTACCTACGGCTGCTCCCTTGCTACAGCCGCAAGAAATCTCCACCAAAACGTCTCGATTGGATGAGAAGAAGGACTATAGTGAGAAGCTGTATAACCATACAACACGTACCCTGCCAGAGCTGAAGCCCAGAGACGGCATTCATATGAAAGTACACCCGGAAGATTGACACTACAAAAAAGGCCTCTGTGTCAAGAAAATTGGAAGTTAGAAGTACTAAATTGAAGTAGATAGTCGCTAATACGTCCACAATCGTCGATTTTTGATCAAAACAGCACAAAGCCCACCAACCAGCTACCCAATCGATGATGAATTCACATCAGAACAAGTTGCTGCTTGACCAAGTCTTCAATGAAGTTTGCACCAGATTCAGGCCCCTAATCGTTTCTGAGACTACCACATGACCTGACTTTTTAAAGAGAAGGGTATGTGACAATGTCTGAAAAACCTTTTACCGTATTACAGTGAAATGACTAATAATGCTTGACATCTGTACCGCCTGCCCCCATTTTTACTAGGCTTTGTACTGCCTGTCATAAGCCTTACATCATCCACTCTCTTCCTCTACCTATACTACTTCCCTCTTGTGCTTTGTTAGTCTTCAATAAAGTTGCAGTGAAGTACAATGCGTAACATCATCAACACCGTGAATATCAGCACCTCTCTTCAAAAGAAGTTCTACTACTCTCACGACCCCCAGAACTTGCATAATGCAATCCTGTCCAACCATCCTGTAAATCCAACATACCATATACATGTTCACTTAGTAAACCACAACAAGTTCATCACTCTACACTACAAAATTCACAAACAATTTCCAAATGACAAACGCTTTGAGGAACAACTCTGGTCAATCAAGGCATACATTACTGCATACCAAGTGAGCATGAACTCGTTGAGCCTGTTCTCTAAGGTGCAGGAAGTTGTAACTTGGCACATTTCTTAAATATATAAATGGATGTTTGCAGGCAAAATTTCAACCTTGACGAGCATTCCTTTTGTTATTTTTGAAGCCTGATTTATCCCCAAAAAGACGAAAAAGACCCTACTTTCAAGATCATGGTTGGTAAAGAAGACCCCATTGTAAGCTAAAGCAAAGCCCACTGTTGTAAAGCCAAAGCCCGGTGACTAATGAAACACACTTTTCCTTTCCTTGAAACTCAATGCTGCGAGCTCCAACATCACTCCTTTTTGGGCCTCGTTTGACTGTGACTCACACCATACTTTAAGCATGCATGCTAGAATCTGCAAGTTCAGTGATTATACAGAGTCTAGTTTCTACTTCTCAAAGATTGATGGAATGATCAAGTCAGAACCAGGAACTAGACTTAATTTCCCCCTGTTTGAGACAAAAAAAACAAGAGCAACAGGTGCACATAACTTTTGTAGCAAGGCATGCAATTTGAGCTGTTTAATCTTCTCTCATCCTTGCTGGGTCTTGGGCAGTGTGAAGTGCGCTTGTGCTCTTAGCACAAAGACACCATATGTGGCTGTTGTCACCAAGTTAAAACATCCCCATGGAAACGCCTATTGTACACTGTAAGCGCATTTGCGTGGCTTGGCCAAACGAGCAGGAAGCTGTACTGGCCATCTGCCATCCCATTGACAAGCCCAAAGATCCATTGTGGCGGTAGAAGCACGTGGGAAGTCGGTTTTCTTTGACTTTTGCTCTCTAACGAGCATTGCTCTGTATACTAATATAGCTCTGGCTCCGTTGAGCAGCTTTTGTGTAGTCTGATATACCACTCAAGTTTCACCAGGTGAGCTTCTGACTTGATAGCTCTCCGCACTGCACTGATCTGTACAGTGCTGTCGGTCAGTATCATATGCAGTGTAAGCTGCGTTTTGCTAATCAACGCAAAGCTGTCTGGCAGCTTCTGGCAGCATATTCTACAAACAACAATGTGAAATCTAACAGCGCAAAATAGACAAATACTGCATGCAGCTTCACCAATCCCAGCTGTGCAATTCATGCAAGGTTGGAGGATGGGTCACAACTTTAATAACAATAAAGCAGAGCATGTAGATCACGATGGCAGATGTACTGACATTTTCATTGAAACAGCCACGCCACCTAGGAGTCAAGGCAGGCATTTGCGGTGCTTCAGTAAAGCAAATGGGGCCATTTCCAGATTCTTAGCAGAGTCCTGCATACTATATACCTGTAAGAACTCCTCTAAGAGCAAAGTTGGATCCTACCTATTCTAGATTTAGAAAAGGCAGAAATGGCAAGGTTTGTTTAAGGCCAGAGCTCATACATGTCACGGTACATGCAGCCCGCACTACATCTAGATCATAAACCTATACTTCATGTATACGTACACAAGGGGCGTGCCACGTAGGCAGCTAGCGATGCTACTTTCCTAGGCTACCGTTGATACTGCTACTTCACCTCTTAGTGCCGACGAGACCTCACATGCCTCGAGTGATTGGAGAACAAAAACCTATCCACAAAACGTACACAAACCATCACTTACATAATACCAAGATCCATCCTCTGCATGACTAAACCCAGCAACCCTGAGTCACATCTTCCACTACCCACAAAACAACGCTTCTTTACCACATTCCACCTATCTTTCTTCCATTAATAAGAAAAGTACAACATACGCTTCTGTCTGACTTCAAACTAATCAAAGTATGCACAAACAAGAAACACTAAACACACCACATCAATCGATTTCTAGTTTAAAATATATGTTTTCATACTTTCTCCATTACGTATTAAACTACACACACTGATTTCATCAACACCACAAAACCTCTCAGAAAAAATGCCACATTCTTCACCAATCCAACTCATTTTATATTGCCCATCTTTCAAAACACTCACTGAACACTTCCCTTCTGCACACCCTTTCCTTGACATCACACAAATCCATACCCTCTCTCTCACAATTACACACACACACTCTTGCTTACTGACTGAAAACTTTCTCTCACAACAGATACAAAATCACTAAAGATCACTAAACTGCCAACCTAAAACTCACCTTAGTGACACTGTGAATATCCGCACCTCTCTTCAAAAGAAGTTCTACCACACTCTCATGACCGAACCAACTTGCATAATGCAATCCTGTCCAACCATCCTGTAAATCCAACATACCATATACATATTCACTTAGTGAACCACAACAAGTTTATCAACACTACTCTGCACTGCGAAAATCACAATTTCCAAATCACAAAAGCTTTTGGGAACCACTAAAACCTATCCCCAAAATGTACACAAACCATCATTCATATAATACTAAGATCCATCCTCAGCATGACTAAACCCAGCAACCCTAACTCACATCTTCCGCTACCCACAAAAATACGCCTCTTCACCACATTTCACCTATCTTTGTTCCATTAATAGATAAAGTACAATGTACGCTTCTGTCTGACTTTAAACAAATCAAATTATACACAAACAAGAAACTCTAAACACCACACATCAATCGATTTCTATTTTAAAATATATGTTTCCATACTCTCTCCATTACGTCTTAAACTACATGCACTCATTTCATCAACCCCACAAAACCTCTAAGACTAAATGCCACATTCTTAACCAAACCAACTCATTTATCTCACCAACCTTTTAAAACACTCACTGAACATCTCCCTTCTGCACACCCTTTCCCTGAAATCACACAAAACCAAGCCATCTCTCTCACAATTACACACACACGCTCTTGCTTAATGACTGAACACCTTCTCTTTCAACACACACAAAATCCCTAAATATCACTAAACTGCCAACCTAAAACTCACCTTAGTGACACTATGAATATCCGCACCTCTCTTCAAAAGAAGTTCTACTACACTCTCATGACCCTCAGAACTTGCATAATGCAATCCATTGCCACCAGACTGAAAACCAATCATATCACATACATATTCACTTAGTAAACCACAACAAGTTAGTCAACACGACCCTACACTGCGAAAATCACAAACAGTTTCCAAATCACAAACGCTTTTGGGAACCACTAAAACCTATCCATAAAACGTACACAAACCATCTTCCACATAATACTAAGACCCATCCTCTGTAAGACTAAACCCAGCAACCCTAACTCACATCTTCCGCTACCCACAAAACAATGCCTCTTTACCACATTCCACATATCTTTGTTCCATCATCAGAAAAAGTACAACATACGCTTCTGTCTGACATCAAACTAACCAAATTATACACAAACAAGAAACTCTAAACACCACACATCAATCGATTTCTATTTTAAAATAGACATTTTCAAACTCTCTCCATTTCGTATAGAACTACATGCACTGACTTCATCAACCCCACAAAACCTCTAAGACTAAATGCCACATTCTTCACCAAACCAACTCATTTATCTCGCCCATCTTTTAAAACACTCACTGAACACTTCCCTTCTGCACACCCTTTCCCTGAAATCACACAAATCCATACCCACTCTCTCACAATTACGCACACACACACACTCTTGCTTACTGGCTGAAAACTTTCTCCTTCAACACATACAAAATCACTAAATATCACTAAACTGTCAACCTAAAACTCACCTTTGTGACACTGTGAATATCCACCCCTCTCTTCAAAAGAATTTCAACTACACTCTCATAACCCTCAGAACTTGCATAATGCAATCCTGTCCAACCATCCTGTAAATTAAACATACCATACACATATTCACTTAGTAAACCACAAGTTTATCAACACCCCTCCACACAGCGAAAATCACAATTTCCAAATCAAAATCGCTTTTGAGAACAACTAAAACCTATCCACAAAATGTACACAAACCATCATTTCCATAATACCAAGATCCATCCTCTGTATGACTAAGCCAAGCAACCCTACCTCACATCTTCCGCTACCCACAAAAAATCCCTCTTTACCACATTCCACCTATCTTTCTTCCATTTATAGAAGAAGTACGACACACGCTTCTGTCTGACTTCAAACAAATCCAATCATACGCAAACAAGAAACTCTAAACACCACACATCAATCTATTTCTACTTTGCGATATATGATTTCAAACTCTATCCATTATGTATTAAACTACATGCACTCATTTCATTAACCCCCCAAAACCTCTTAGACTAAATGCCACATTTTCCACCAACCCAACTCATTTATCTCACCCACCTTTTAAAACACTCACTGAACACTTCCCTTCTACACACCCTTTCCCTGACATCACAAAAACCCATACCCTCTCTCCCACAATTGCATACACATTCTCACTTAATGATTGAAAACTTTCTCCTTCAACACATCCAAAATCACAAAATATCACTAAACTGCCAACCTAAAACTCACCTTAGTAACACTGTGAATATCCGCACCTCTCTTCAAAAGAACTTCTACAACACTCTCATGACCATACCGACTTGCATAATGCAATCCATTGCAACAAGACTGTAAATCCAACATACCATATACATATTCACTTAGTAAACCACAACAAGTTTATCAATACTACTCTACACTGCGAAAATCACAAACAATTTCCAAATCACAAACGCTTTTAGGAACAACTTAAACCTATCCACAAAACGTACACAACCATTATTCCCATAATACTAAGATCCATCCTCTGTAAGACTAAACCCAGCAACCCTAACTCACATCTTCCGCTACCCACAAAAAAATGCCTCTTTACCACATTCCACCTTTCTTTGTTCCATTAATAGCAAACGTACAACGTACGCTTCTGTCTGACTTCAAACTAATCAAATTATACACAAACAAGAAACACTAAATACCACATATCAATGAAGTTCTATTTTAAAATAGATGTTTTTAAAAACTCTCTCCATTACATATTAAACTACATGCACTGATTTCATCAAACCCACAAAACCTCTAAGACTAAATACCACATTCTTCACCAATCCAAATCATATATCTCGCCCATCTTTAAAAACACTCACTGAACACTTCCCTTCTGCAAACCCTTCCCCTACATCACAGAAATCGATACCCCCTCTCTCACAATTACACAAGCACTCTCATTTAATGACTGGACACTCTCTCCTTCAACAGACAAAAAATCACTAAACATCACTAAACTGCCAATCTGAAACTCACCTCATCAACACTCTGAATATCAGCACCTCTCTGCAAAAGAACTTCTACTACACTCTCGTGCCCATACCGACTTGCATAATGCAATCCTGTCCAACCATCCTGTAAATCAAACATACCATATCCATATTTACTTAGAAAACCACAACAAGTTTATCAACACCACTCTACACTGTAAAAATCACAAACAATTCCCACATGACAAACGCTTTTGAGAACAACTAAAACCTATCCACTAAACGTACACAAACCATCTTTCCCAAAATACTAAGATCCATCCTCTGTATGACTGAACCAAGCAACCCTACCTCACATCTTCCGCTACCCACAAAAGAATGCCTCCTTACCACATTCCACCTATCTTTCTTCCATTTATAGATAAAGTACAACGTACGCTTTTGACTGAGTTCAAACTAATCAAATTATACACAAACAAAAAACACTAAACACCACACATCAATCTACTTCTTTTTTGAGATATAAGTTTTCAAACTCTCTCCATTACGTATTAAACTACATGCACTCATTTCCTCAACCCCACAAAACCTCTGAGACTAAATGCCACATTCTTCACCAATCCAACTCATTTATCCCGCCCATCTTTTACAACACTCAGTGAACACTTCCCTTTTGCACACTCTTTCCCTGACATCACACAAATCCATACCCTCTCTCTCACACACACAATTACACACACTCTCCCTTAATGATTGAAAATTTTCCCCTTCAACACATACAAAATCACTAAATATCACTAAACTGCCAACTTAAAACTCACCTTAGTGACACTGTGAATATCCGCACCTCTCTTCAAAAGAAGTTCTACTACACTATCATGACCATACTGACTTGCAAAATGCAATCCTGTCCAACCATCCTGTAAATCAAACATTCCATGAACATATTCACTTAATAAACCACAACAAGTTTATCAACACCGCTCTACACTGTAAAAATCACAAACAGTTTCCAAATTACAAACGCTTTCGGGAACAACTGAAACCTATCCACCAAACATACACAAACCATCATTCACATAATACTAAGATCTTTCGTCTGTATGACTAAACCCAGCAAGCCTATCTCACATCTTCCGCTACCCACAAAACAATGCCTTCTCGCCACATTCCACCTATCTTTATGCCATTAATAGGAAAAGTACAACATATGCTTCTGTCTGACTTCAAACTAACCAAACGATACACAAACAAGAAACTCTAAACACCACACATCAATCTATTTCTATTTTATAATACGTTTCAAAACTCTCCCTCCATGGCGTATTAAACTATATACACTGATTTCATCAAACCCACAAAACCTCTAAGACTAAATGCCACATTCTTCACATATCCATATGATTTATCTCGCCCATCTTTTAAACCACTTGCTCAACACTTCCCTTCTGCACACCCTTTCCCTGAAATCACACAAATCCATACCCTTTCTCTCCCTCAATTACACACACACTCTCGCTTAATGATTGAAAACTGTCTCCTTCAACGCATACAAAATCCCTAAATATCACTAAACTGCCAACTTAAAACTCACCTTAGTGACACTGTGAATATCTGCACCTCTCTTCAAAAGAAGTGCTACTACACTATCATGACCATACCGACTTGCATAATGCAATCCTGTCCAACCATCCTGTAAATCCAACATACCATATACATATTCACTTAGTGAACCACAACAAGTTTATCAACACTACTCTACACTGCAAAACTCACAATTTCCAAATCACAAACGCTTTTGGGAACAACTGAAACCTATCCGCAAAACGTACACAAACCATTATTTACATAATACTAAGATCCATCCTCTGTATGGCTAAACCCACCAACCCTAACTCACATCTTCCACCACCCACAAAAAATGCCTCTTTACCACATTCCACCTTTCTTTGTTCCATTAATAGAAAATGTGCAACGTACGCTTCTGTCTGACTTCAAACTAATCAAATTATACACAAGCAAGAAACACTAAACACCACACATCAATCTATTTCCATTTTAAAATGTATGTTTTCAAACTCTCTACATTATGCATTATACTACATGCACTGATTTCACCAACCCCCCAAAACCTCTCAGACAAAATCCCACGTTCTTCACCAATCCAAATCAAATAACTCGCCCATCTTTTAAAACCCTCCCTGAACACTTCCCTTCTGTACACCCTTTCCCCGAAATCACAAAAATCCATACCCTCTCTCTCTCTCTCTCTCACAATGACACACACACTCTCACTTAATGACTAAAAACTTTCTCCTTCAAAATATACAAAATCCCTAAATATCACTAAACTGCCATCCTAAAACTCACCTTAGTGACACTGTGAATATCTGCACTTCTTTTCAAAAGAATTTCTACCACACTCTCATGACCATACTGACTTGCATAATGCAATCCATTGTCGCTGTCCTGTAAATCAAACATACCAAATACATATTCACTTAGTGAACCACAACAGATTTATCGACACTATTCTACGCCGCAAAAATCACAATTTCCAAATTCCAAACGCTTTTGGGAAATACTGAAACCAATCCACAAAACGTACACTAACCATCATTCACTTAATACTAAGATCCATCCTCTGTATGACCAAACATAGCAACCCTGACTCACATCTTCCGCTACCCACAAAACAATGCCTCTTTACCACATTCACGCAATTTTTGTTCCATAAGCAGAAAACGTACGACATACGCTTCGATCTGACTTCAAACAAATCAAATTATACAAAAACAAGAAACACTAAACACCACACATCAATCGATTTCTCTTTTAAAATAGATGTTTTCATACTCTCTTCATTATGTATTAAACTACATGCACTCATTTCCTCAACCCCACAAAACCTCTAAGACTAAATGCCACATTCTTCACCAATCCATGTGATTTATCTTCCCCATCTTTTAAAACACTCACCAACACACTTGCCTTTTGCACACCCTTCCCCTGAAATCACACAAATCCATACCTTCTCTCTAACAATCACGCACACACACACACTCTCGCTTAATGATTGAAAACTTTCTCCTTCAACAGAGACAAAATCCCTAAATATCACTAAACTGCCAACCTAAAACTCACCTTAGTGACACTGTGAATATCTGCACCTCTCTTCAAAAGAAGTTCTACTACACTCCCATAACCATACTGACTTGCATAATGCAATCCTGTCCAACCATCCTGTAAATCCAACATACCGTATCCATATTCATTTAGGAAACCACAACAAGTTTATGAACACTACTCTACACTGCGAAAATCACAAACAATTCACAAATCACAAACGCTTAAAGGAACAACTAAAACCTATCCACAAAACGCACACCAATCGTCATTCACAACATACTAAGATCCATCCTCTGTATGACTAAACCAAGTAACTGTAACTCACATCTTCTCCTACCCACTAAACAATGATTCTTTACTACATTCCATCTTTCTTTGTTCCACTAAGAGAAAAAGTACAACATACACTTCCGTCTGACTTCAAACTAATCAAATTATACACAAACAAAAAACACAAAACACCACACACCAATCTATTTCTATTTTAAAGTAGGTGTTTTCAAACTCTCTCAATTACATATTAAACAACATGCGCTGATTTCAAATACTCCACAAAATCTCTGAGATAAAGTGCCACATTTTCCACAAATCCAACTCATTTATCTCGCCCATCTTTTAAAAAAGTCACTGAAAACTTCCCTTCTGCACACCCTTTCCCTGACGTCACACAAATCCATACCCACTCTCTCACAATCACACACACACACACACACACACACACACACACACACACACACACACACACACACACACACACACACACAC
>JAOWAW010119442.1:0-12613 GCA_028565695.1 Nicola tetela
GTACAGTCATGGCATAGCTCGCTCCGCTCTCACTTCAACGGCTAAGTCTAATGCATAGCGTAACACAATATCAGTTCTGGCTATGTTCAAGACCATTCAGTATCGCTGCAAATCGGTCTTGCGATTCAACATGCTGATGTGGAACTTTGCAAGCTCTGCAAGGCATTCATTCTTGCTGCTCTGAAATTCCATGCGGCCAATCGAATCTTTAGCTACAGCATATCGGCTTTACAACCGCCCGCTGTGTGAATTATTGCCTAAACAGGAATATATAACACTCTTTCTTTAGCATTCCCGTCCGTCGGCTGTTGCAAAAACACTCCCACCCGTCCGACTAGAATGGCAATCTATAGACCTATTAACGTTAAGCCTTTTATGCTGCACCTGTGAATTCGACAAGGAGCTCAAGTTCAGTGATACTATACGGAAACCCAAAGGTGCACTGCAGCAACGTGAACTTAATGCACTTTTTTCACAAGACATTCCAATTTCACTTTGACAAAAAATGTCAAGCATAAACACTCACACCCATGCTACGGAGAAACATTGAATGTATGCATGTGCGTACATTCGCTTAAACATTACAACTGTACCCAAGGGCTGAGAATACTGATAAGCATCAGTTCGTCATCACTGAATTTGAAAGGCCTAGAAGAATTCAGACCATGTGCATGCCAGCACAGCTGAATGTATTGCCAGCCAATCTGTTTAAAAAACAACATTTAGCATGAGAGTCAAGATAAAAGCTGTAATCTTTTGCACAGGATAAGGGTTTAGGAAAAAATCAAAGTCTCTGGGTAGCAGTTGAATTGAAATTTGCATTATGACCAACCACCGGTCATTACTCTGCTTCCTTCAATTGAGTATAATTTTAATTTTCAGGTGGAGATGACCTGTGCTAATTTCAATAAATACAGCTGAATTTTAAATGTGTGTCGGCAGTTGAGTGATCATCTCAAGTAGAACAACTTCAAAAGGACTTGGATAAGGAATATATGAAATAAAGCACCGGGGACTCAAAGTCAGAAGTTAACATGCCATTGGCGATCTTTCTTTCAACAGTCAAACTTTAATGCACTAGACGGCAGATGAGGGGACTGCACTGTAAACATCTGCTATCTCATCAGCACTGCAAGCCTCCCAGAGCAAAGCCATCTCATTAGCTGCTGAACACTTGCCTTGTCTTGGCTGTCCTCTCTGCTGTTTTAGCTCGGTGATTGATTTCAAAGAAGCTGTGTGCAGTGGACACTCCAATGCTGAATGAGCTCCAGTGCTTAGGATGTATCGCTTCCTGCTGTTGCTGTTCGGGTTATCTCCAAATGATAATGTCAGCACAAGCAAGCAGCGAACGTCTGAACAGTGTGCATTAAGTGTGGCCAGATGCTGCAGATCACCCTGGTCTGAATATAGGCAAATTGAACCAAGACGTGTGCCAACCCACAACACGCTGTTCTCAGCACACAACGACAGGATCTTGCTTTGAGGAGGTATCTTCATGTTGATACTTGCAGAGAGCTTTTTCCAGTAGTCAGTTTGTTCCAGCTCAGTGGTAATGTCGTGGCTTACATCGATCTTGAGCGTTGCCATGTTCCATCCATAGATGCAGGATCCAGCGGCACCCCAGATGAATGTCTCTGAGGTGGAAGACTGAGCCAACTGGCGGAGCTGAAAATGAGCCTTTTGCAGATCAGATGCTGAGCACGGGGGTTGTGGATCAGCTGTTGACTGTCGGAGCTGTGGATCAGCTACTGACTGGTGGAGCTGGAGATCAACCACTGGTTTGCGGAGCTGACAATGAACTGTTGACGTCGATATTGACTGGCACACCTGCTCGACATTTTTTAGAACAGGGAAGCCAGCAGCAGGTAACGGCAGTCCAACGACCACCAGCTGTACATCATGATATGATTTTGCCATCAAGCACCACAAGCAAGTCTCCCCATCACTTTGTAATTGAATCGGTAGGATTTGCTTGACCGAGAAGCCATCTTTACAGGTGAAAGACAGAAGGCGTTCAGCCTTGCTTGTTGGATTACTTGCAGTGTCAATAACGATAACATCACCATTGTTCAGGCCAACAAACACAAAAGACCTCCATGCTGTCATGCATGTTGGTGATGATGCCACTGGAATTGTCTTCACCTTCACTTGCTCTAGCTCATCTAACTGGCTGAAGATGTCAATGGCTTTTGGTCTTCCGACAAAAATAAGGCCTTCATCGGTTAAAGTTACGCATGAGATACGCAGTGAGCCCACTGTCAATGTTTGGCTGATGTGATCTCGGGGAGGTACTGGCAGACATACGATCGAATACTCATGTGTTGGATCACCCTGAGAAGGCTTGGCAGCTGAAGCTGAACTTTCATCACGGACAATGCCAAGGAGAGAATATCCTCCTATTCCAACAGAGCAGCAGGATGCTGTCAGTGAGTTGAGAATAACTCCCTTGTCAATACACCAGCTTTGACGGAGCAAGAAGGCAGCAGGCTTGCTCAGTGTCTGCACTAGCTCATCAGCATCTGGTCGACAGAGAGGTTCTACAGTAAAGCACTTTAGTGCGGCAACTAGGAGGTACTTCAACCCGTGTTTATTCGACCTTGCATCGCGAAGCAGCAATTCCATCTGACGTTCTCGAGCTTCAGTTTGTGTCTTTGCACAGCCAAGCATCCGTCCTGCAACAACCTCCAGCAGCATTACACCAAAGCTGTATACATCAGCTGGAAAACTGTATTCAAAGCCTGACGAGCAGAAGTGGGTTTCTGGAGCGGCATAAGCGGGAGTGCCGACACAATGGCGCAGACCACCAACAAGCACCTTCCAGGTTGTATTGAAGTCTATCATGTAGCAATGTACATCGCTTGGCCGATGCCCTGTACTTTTACACAATAGTATGTTTGGTAACTTCACATCAGAGTGGACATAGCCTTTGGAATGAAGCAGAGCCAGGGCATTGGCAATCTGGACAGCTATGTAGTGCCATTGTATGGGAATGATTTTGCTGACTCTTGTTGATGTCATCCATTCTGATAATGCCGATCCTTGCCTTGCCATCACCAGTGCAACATCCCTATGGGAAGTCATTACAGGATGGAAGTTGTCCAGGAATAGTGGATGACCTTGAACAGATGAGGCAACCCGTAGCTCTTTACGAAGTTCTCTCACAGCAGCAGCCTTGTGATCTTCGCAATCAACTTGAGTGTACTTCTTCAGAACGACGGGCCTGCCATTGAGCATGGCATTGAGATGTACCTTGCTGTAGCCACCCACCGCAATGTCTTCTTGTTCAGTCTCATTCTGAAGCGTTAGGTCACCTTTTGAGCATGGTGGGCACAGATGGCGTAAATCATGCAGAAGGAGATCAGACAAATGTTCTGGTTTAGCTACTTCACCTTGGTGATGCAGGCACTTGATCAAAGGCTGTTTTCCAGTCAGCATCTGATTGAAGAGTGTAACAGCTTCTTGGCAATGAACCAGCTCCACAGCAGGGTCAGCCATGCATCTGGTGCATGGCACATAATCCTCAACTGTGAGAAGCACATTCGGATCCGACATGAACTGCTCACAAACATGGACCAAGCTGTCCACAATCAAGCCAAGGAATCTTTTTGATAGCTGTTGTGCAACAGTGATGAGAACAGCTGGGAACCGCTTGCAGCTGCTCAGCAAAAATCTTTTCCGTGGATTTTCCATCAGCTCCACCATAACCTTGATTGTGCTGCCTATAGCAATGGCCAAACCTGTCTTCCAGACCTGAGCTGTTAAATTATCTCTGCTCGGTAGCTGATCGGTAGCTCTGAAGGAATCCTGAAGGTGAAGTATTTGTGCCTGGTAGCGTGTCCATGCTGCTGCAGGAATGGATGACATTGCACAGATTCGATGAATGTAGTCTTGGTCTATTGCAAGGTGTTGGCTGTCAGGAAGAGGATCATCTGCACACATCAATGGCAGGAAGGCAGTGGCTGGATAGGCGCTATTAGCCATACCAATGCGAAAGGCTAGGTTATTCTGCTCAGCGATCGACCATAGACATCTTGCCAAATCATCGTGGAAATTGACATCAGCAAAAACGGCGTCAAGAAGCATAGCCTGGTCATGGATGGCAGGGGAGCTATGCAAATTGGGCTGTGTGCTATGTATTAACTTCCGTAGAGCTTGGACTAAAACAGCAAGGTCCGTGCAGATGATAGCAGAAAAGACTGGGTGGACACCTCGAAGGAGAACATATTTACCAGATTTCTGCTGGTGCTTGCAGAGCTGATCAAGCCAATCAGGATGATCTTCCATTAATGCTTTGCCTGCTGCTCCAGTGGACAAAACAATTTGCTCAAACTGAGGAGCGTCCATCATGAATGGTAGTTGCATTCTCTGCAGCTTGTCAGACACATCCTTCACTACAGTCAGTGTACGTGTTCGGGCTGGTGGTGCACGGGCTAAAGTTGCGACGATAGTGTTCATATCTTGATGGTGCTGCAGGCCTGCAGTTAGCAAAAGTACAGTAGCATGTCGCTGATGATTAGGCGGAACTTTGACTTTCTGACGAGCCATTCTAGACGGAGCATCTTCCACTGTCACCACAAAGTAGAGCTTGCTTGGAGTTTGGCGATGTAGCGTTTTAAAGCAGCTGCTGAGAGCATTGCAGTACTTTTCAATATCTTGGTTGGTCTGTTCACATGTACCGTCACTGTCTAGGCTTTGCCCTCCGTTAACATGCACCAGATAGTGTGAACAGCCAGTGTCAAAGGCTTGGCAGAGGTACTTGTACTCATCCACTGTACCGAAGCGGAGGAATGGATATCTCTGCAGGCTGCCTACTGCTGACAGCTCATCAACTACCTGCTGACAAGCTTGGCCATTTGAGCCTAGCACAACAAACTTCTTCAGTGTCTCTTCCGTTCGACTGCAAATATACTGACAGAGTGCCGTGAGGTTATCTTTTCGGGCTGACAAGTCAGAAGGCAGGGGTAGATTCTCCAAGCCCAGGTGCTCAAGCTTGGTCAGACGACAAAGACCAGGCGGCAGGCTGCAAACGTTGTTGTTGCTGACATTGAGGTAAGTCAGTGTTGTGATGCTGAGGATATTTGGTGTGATTGCCAACAGACCAGTGTTAGCCAGGCTGATTTCTCTCAGCTGAGAAGAAGCAAAGGCCGGAGAAACATCGTCGAGCATGGTGTTGTCATCAACAAAAAGTTTTGTTAGTGATGGACTCACACATTGGATATCAGGCCAGGTTGCAAGCTGGCAATTGTTAGCTCGTAACACCAACAGCTGAAGCAATGTAAAGAGGTCAGCGGGTAGGTTGCTGCCGATTTGGGTGTCAGAGATATCCAATGTTTGTAGGTGTCGCAGAAACAGCACAGCTCGTGGTAGCAGGGAAAGCTGAGCATTGTCTGATAGAGTCACCACATGAGCATCAGCAGTTTTGTGGTGTATCATGAAGTGAAGTAGCAGACGTGCCTGCTGATCGCAAATATCAAGTTCATGCCACAGCAACTGACGTTGAGCACCGAAGTTCTGAACCATGAGCCAGAGGATGTAACTTGAAGTTAGCAAGTGACCATGCAACACAGCTTGGCGCATGGCTGTTGAGAGGTTATGTGCCAAGTCTCTGCGGTGCTTGGACATCAGTTGCTGTTTCTCCCTGAAACACTCCAAGCATTTATCACGGTGCTTGTGAATAAATTCTTCAGCAACAACATAGTGGCATTCTCTTGGCAAAAGGCTGAGCATGACCCCATGTTTGGCTTCTTTGGCCAGTAGAATAAGCAAAGCAGAGAGATAGACTCTCTCTTGTGCTTCAGACATCCTGGAGGTAGAATTTTCGGCTGCTGCTTGGGGTTGGTTTGCAGGAGTTGCTGATGGTGGCCTTGATATTGCAGCAGCTTCGGGTTGTGGCACTGATGCAGCTGGCTTGCCATGCTCACAGTTCCCCCACCATTTTGCCGTCAATGTGCCCAGCCTATCGGTTCCCAGGCCTGCTTGAAACAGCAATCTACAAACATCAAAGAGACCATCAACCACCACTGCCTTCTCAATCGCTTCACACAAAACCTTTGTGGAGCGTCCAAGCACCTGGTTGGATCTTTCATCGCTCTCACAAGATTTCTGGAGGCTTTCACATTTGGTTCTAATTGATGATGCCAATTTGCGTATCTTCCCATACTGAGCTGCATAGTCAGGCAGATGGCCCGAGCTCAATCTTCTCACCATGCAGTCCACCTCACGAGCAACAGCTGTGCAAAACCAAGACAAAGCCACACAAAGAAGAAATTTTGGCTTACACTTGGAGTTCAGGCTAGAAATCATTAAGTTGAGGAGAAAAATACTGAACTGCACCTCACTAGAGGATTATTTGGGAAATGAGATGCAACACTGTCTTTTTATGAATGGGTCACCAGTATTACAGTTATCAAGTTGTGGTGATTGCACTGCAGCAATCTCCCTTGACTTAAGATTACACAGGTGCATTTCTCATTCAGGCATAAACTTCAAGTCCACTCTGAAAGTTCCGAGGCTCTTGCATAATAAAAATCTGTCAGCAAACACACCATGCAAAAATATTGATAATCTAAAGAACCGAAAAATGTAAACAAATTTTGCTCACCGATCACTTCAATGAGAAGACGGCAAGAAACACGGTTTGTGGATTTCAATGATTTTGCTAAATAAAAGACACTTTCGCTGCTCATGTCTCCAGCACAAAGCTGAACATTCTCCCAGTAGTGAGATAGTTTCTCCACACAACCGATGTTGCAGTGTCGTACAGCTTTGTAAATCGCCGTTTCACCACTGAAACATCTTGCGTTGAGGAATCTGTTGAACTCGGCTCTACCCTTGAGCTGCAGTTGAGAAGTAAAAACAGTTGCAGGACATTTACTTATAACATTTCCTTGCTATGCTATTTTATTCTGTGATTCAATACCCCTGATTCATTCTGCTGCCAGGACTAGACCATCAAACTGCAAACTGCAAACAAAAGAACATTCTAGTGCACTGCATGAATGTCACAGACATTCATGCAGAATGCTGTAAATATTATATTGGCTATGCATTCTATTATTATTGATAAAGTGAATGCATAACGTAATTTTGTTTGGTTGGAAAACCACATGTTTGAGTGGTTACGCTTGAATGCTGAATGTTTAAGTGTTTTGACTGGGAGACCACAACAGACACGAGCACTGAAAAAAAATGATCTACTTCAAAGGGAATAAGAAAGCGATGGTTAGGAAGGCAGAGAGGAGAAAGGATATCGACAATGAGAGAATGGATGCGGCAGAGAAGACAATAATCGCACAAAGAGCCTCTAGAGGTTGAGCGAATAGTAATACCATAATCTTATTATTTGCCACGTAGACCAGCCCCAGGCTGAATGGAAAAGAAAGGAATTTCGGCGGTGAGGTTTAGCGTGGCCTTAGAGAAATCGCAGGTTGTAGTTTATCGCCTTTCTCGGGCCTTTAACATGTTGATTAGTACATTGCAACGTCTTGGCGGCTGTTAACTGGATACACCTCACACACAGGCATAATTCAATCAACCTTAGCCGCGTCAGAGATATCCCATTAGTCTTACCTTTCCAATAACAGTTGATACAACCTGTGGGCGCCCAGTTTCGCAGGCCAAGTGGAGAAAAGTCATCCCTGTGGCGCCGGGTGTCAGAGAACGAAGTACACTTCGAGCGCGATCGAGGCCAAGAGCTTCTACATAGTTGGTAAACCGTTCTTCTTCGTCATCACAGCAGAGTTGGTAGAGATGATTGACTGCTTGGCTGTTGTTGTGCCGACATACAAGCGACGCGATCTCGTCTTTTCTGGCCATTAAATTAAACGAGCCAGCGCCAGGTACGACCTGTTACACACACAGGTATCTGTAAGTCAAGAGCAAAGCAGTCCGTGCAGGAATAATCGCTTCATAACGTTTGAACAGCTCGTAGATCTCTACAAATGCGAATGGATATGGGTTTGTGTCATTTGTGGGTGGCCCAAGCTATGAACCGATCAGTATTCCCTGGTTAACTGCAGCTTCATGTCCGCTCGAATAGCTCATTGTTTTTGTTCGTGTGTTGCAAAACTGACTCGACACAAACATCATATGTGTAGCGCTATATTGTGACCGATCAAGGCACGTAATTATAGAGGCAAGGCTGAAAGGCAGCCCGGCGATCGCGAGCGACAGACATGACAGAGAGCGCCGCATACAATACGCGAGCTTGCTTTTCCTGTACTCACGAGCAGGATCTACACTACATATATGTGTTATGTATATGTACATACAGTAAGTCTCTTGTACGACTGTCACAAGTTTTGCGACATGGGAAGACATGGGAACTTCCCGGGGCTACTCTCAGGTGCCCGTTATGTACCACTACCCGTTACCTGCTACTGCGCCGTAATCACCAAAGGAGATCGCTGTGTTAGGGTCCCCGGCCCGTCTCTTCGATTCTTTTTCATGGTACATGCAAGTAAGCTAGCACTTACCAAATACCAAGTAAGACTTCCACCAATCTCCTGATAAGCCAGAACGGCAGCCAGACGTTCGATGATAATAGTTTATGTATGGACTCGATAATGGAATTTGCCGTCATCGTCGGTAAGGAGCTGTCGTCTAATTATAATGTAATCCATACAGCAATAACAGCCCTAGTCGAAACAATGCAAAGTGGTCGTGACGGGTGAGGTAGCAACGACGTCAAAACAGTATATTGACAAAAGGAAATGCACCTGCGTAGCTCACAGTTGCAAAGACAAGAAAGGCATCGATAGAGTGTGATATGAGAAACTCAGCAGCAATGAACTGGATGCAGGCGACAGCTGCAGGGAGATTAAACTGAGTGTTGATGCCCAGGTGGTCATCGTGAGTTCGTGCTTTCCAAAATGCAAACATATCAACAGTAGCATTCATTTCTCTGCATATGGGGCGTGCCGAAGTTTGGGTGTTTGAGAGATTGCATGACCCAGACGCAGTGTATCGCGAGAAATCAAGCGTGTGTGTAAATGAACCCCTAAATCATGTAAATTAGATTACTCTTAGCGCCTAGGCATCACCCCCGCGTTCAGCAGAGCGACTTTGCAGGATTACGCCTTCGTCATTCTTGCAATTAGGTCAGTGGTGGGTTCCATCTACATCTACATGTAGATCTGGGCTTCACCGGAGCGGCCATGTTTTGTTTGTTTGTTTTTTTTCGCTAAAATCGGCATTAAGGTTAAAGGCCAAACTGTGAGCATTGAAAGGAAGTATCGCACAGGATCCGGACAACCGAATAGTTCGTAACATAAAAAAACCCTTCGCCAGAAGGCCTCACGCAGAGCTTCAGCGCTAGCAGTGAGACAGCACTGCACTCCCTATAATACAGGCTAACACTGTCAAAAGCTCATGCAACTGGCTGAGCGGCGCCGTGCAGCCGGCGCAGCGGAAACGTCGCTGAGTGCGGCTTTAGGATATTCGTCATGCATCAGAGCTCGAGGCCTGTACGCTGCTGCTTCCATGTAGGCCTACTGTTTTTATTTTTCTTTACTGATAACTGTTTATGACGTTGCAACTGGCAAACGGCTCAAGTCGGGGTTTGCCACGTCAGCACCTGGTTTGATCGCCAGAACAGTGGATCTGCCGTTTTAAGGTTTTGGCAAACAGTGAACAGCGTTGCATGGCTTCAACGAACTCAAAGGATATGGGCATTTGTTTCCTGATTGAAGCGCCTAGCAAAAGCGAGGAAGAACCGGAAAGCCAAGACACTGGAGGAGACTAGCTACACTGACTATAGTAGTACAGTCCACGCTGTTGCACGCAGGATTAAACAATTGCAAAAATTTTCTAAAGCATTAATTTCTAAATTGAACATTATTGAATTAATGTGGGAAATGCCAAAAGCCGATTGTCCTGGAAAAAAAACGAGCAGTGTGTGAGAAACTCTAGACCTAGTCATGACTCGAGAAGTAGTGCTTACCGCCGAGAGCACTTAGTAATTACTATTATGATCCTTCAGCGATCGATCACCGGCCAAAATATCGATCTGCGATCGAAGATAGTGGGGAACAGCTGCTCTTATTCTGCGCTAGGGGGATTTTGCCTGAAATTACTACATGATGCTTCCTACCGTTTAAGATAATTCCGTATCCCACTACCGATACTCGTCTATTGGGAGGAAATATCTCACCTGGCAAGAGACGTCGAGCTCCTTTCTTAACCAAAAAAGACATGCACTCCTATTGATCGGCTTCCACGAAAGGTGCTGGACAGCCCGGCTTTGCAAAAGCACGCCCACTGATTAGCTGAAGCACTCGCTTGGCTGGTCTTCAGAGGTCTGGCATCAGCGATCACGTCTTACTTCATTTAGCACAAATTAGACAAGCTCTTCCTCAGGGAAGCTAGGCCTTGAACAAGGCGAACGCAAACTTCCCCGCTCAATGTCTTCAAACAGTAAGGGTTCAATCTTTTGAGACCTTTCTATGTTCCTATGTGCCTTAGCAGGCAGCGAATTTCATGGCATGGAAACTTCAGAGTCATCAGCCAAATATGCACATCAATGCATGCACATAAATGCATGCACATAAATGCATGCAGCATGTACATGCTTGCTCGGTACACATCTACGTACATGTATGTGTGCTGTGCCTTGGGTACACGTGCAGCTAGGGCATGCGGTGAGCAGCTCCAGCTAGCGCGTACAGCTGCTCTTGTCCCATGGAGAAGTAAAGTGTGTGTGAGCTGGTGTCTTTGACGCGGGCCGCTCGCCCATGTTTTTTCCCCTCGTATTAAAGTCCACTGCAGCAGGGTTCATTTTCCGTCTTTGCGGTCAAGCCGCGGAGCCGTTCGTGCCTGCTTGGTAGAGTTCGCTATACCGCAAGCTTTCCATCGTCGTGCCCCTGTGCATTCAGTTGACAGCGAGATGCGCAATCCTGTGCTGAGCGTCGGTGGGGTCTTGCCAGACAGCTGTTAGACCCTGCTGTTTTCTCGCCGAAGCCTAGCCGGTGAACTTTAAACTTCATCAGTTACTCATTCATTGATTACTGTAATGACATGCGTTTTACCCTGTGACTCATATCTAGGATATGTCAGGATGTCGAAATAATCCCTCGAAAATATCCCTGTGAATTCCTATGCACTGACTGCATACGCGTACGAAAGACTGTCATGTTGCTGTGAATAGGCCAAACGCAGAACATGATGGGGCCGTCTGTAGCCAGCTTTGAGCCACAACGCAGTGCGGCTACCATATCCCCCATTAAGAGAACTGCGTGAATTACTCCGGCGAGCACGCCATGGCCATGCGATGTCAAAGTGAGTTAGAAACGACAATAAACACTCGAATTCAAACTGACTCTTAGTTCGTATATCGCCTGGATCGCCCCACAACCTCTAAATCGCAGCGCCGGGTCTGCGATTCACTCCTCGCAGCATATCAGCATCTTCCATATCCAGCTTTGCACTCCATTCATAGCCGGGTTTATTTTTCATTTTTAAGCAACATCCCGCCTGGACTATAATTGTAAGTGCAGAGAACATCACCGACACCAACACAAATTCTTTTAAAGTTGGAAAAAAAGCCTTGTGTTGGTGTCAGGGAGTTTCTCTAGTAACACTGCATACATGCAGGTTGAACATTGTTGCGTCCGCACCTACTGGGTGATCAGTTGTCTCCCACTTGAGCGCGCCTCAACAGAGCGCCACCCATTTCAGGGCCTCCGTACACCCCATGGGATAGGGCTGGTTTACCCTAACCCTAATCATGACCTTCACCCTAAACCAACCCTAACCCTACCCCTACCCCTCCTTAATTAATTTAGATACGTTATATTGGGCCGCGCTGAAGGGGGTCGCGCTCTGTTCAACACCGCTGAAGTCGAGGCATACAGAATCATCGGCTTAGACCTCCCCGTAGCGGGTAATATTGATGGAGAGTCTCGCTCTGTCAGCCGCATCTTCATCCACTAAACTCACCGCGCCTGCAGCTTTTTCTGGAGTTCAGCTACAGCATGGTATGCTGTAGTATTTCTCACATGGTGCTCGTGTTTTTCAAGGATAAAGCGTTTGGCATTTCCCACAGAAACCGCAACATAGTGCTCAAGACAGACACCAAAGCCAGGGTTTGCCCAAGGTTGGTTTCAACGCGTTTGGAGCTACTAACTTGCTTTTTTATCTCGGGTTGACTCACATATTATAATAATTTCTTGAACGAGATGAGACAATTTTTTGGAAGAAACAAGGCAAAACGTGCACCTCATTACCCCAGCTTTCTGGTCAAACAATAGCCAGGACTGTCCGACAATTCCCGAGCGATGATCTCCGACATTCTAGCCGGGCAGGGGCTTCGAGGACGTGGTGTAAAGAAACTCAGCCAATAAAATTTTTTTTCCATAAATAAAAAAAAAGAAATAAAAAAAGAGATATGGCAAGCGAAGTTGTTTCACCTTACTGGAATGTGTTTGATCCACCAATCATCGATAGATCCATAACCGAATATCAGTACGTGGAGTACCAACAGCGAGATGGGAATCAAATGAATAAACCTGACGGAGGCATTTACACGATAGAGACGCGAAATTTGGATGCGTACTTGCTACCGCACAAGGCGATGTTAGAAGTTAGGGGCCGGTTGACCAAGGCGGACGATTCGGGT
>JAOWAW010119453.1:0-12610 GCA_028565695.1 Nicola tetela
ACCAATCCGGAGCTCGCCTTGAAGCAGATCGTGAAAGCACTGCACTTGCACGAAGCCTTGAATGTGGGGAACAAAGGTGAGCTTGCCTGGAATGGCCTGCTAAAAGAGCAATTGCACCACCAATGGAAGGTAGATGGAAGAATAGGTTCCTACACAAGTACGAGGGCGATACCACGTAGCAACAAATACCAGTGGGCCGGAGCGCTGCAGGCACAAGGGCTGGTCACATGCAGAGCAGTATTAATACAGCACTTCACTACGACTGTTCACTTTCCTATGACAGTCATCCTGACCTCATAATCGGGTAACTATGCTATCATGTACACGATCCACATTGAATGATCTGTGCAAAGCACGGGTAGCTATGCTAGTATATATATTATGTATATATATTATATATATATATATAATTGTTGTTCCCTATAGCAGACCAGTTCCCTATAGCAGTCCACGGTACCCAAAGAAGAATGTTGTAAACAATACCATGGCTATATAGGTCAAAGTGCAGAGGTCTATAGTTCAATTCGACATGAACATCAGGTTGTATAGACCATAAGTGTACATCAAGTTCAGCATGGTTAAAAGTAAAAGGAAAAGCAAGCATAAAGTGAAGAGATGAACTTAGGCATTCCGCTTAAAAACGCACGTAAGGGTGATTTGTTGCCTGTGCAGACATGTTCCTGCTGCTATAAGGCCCAGGAACTGGTCCTCTTCTCCAGCTCTCAGACACTGGCTGCTGATACCAGGAAATGCTAGTAACTTGACTTTGGACGGGTGTCTCCTGCTCTTCTGGCGAGGCCACGTCCCTTGGTTGAAGATGATCATTCGAAAAGCAGCCTTTGACCACTCTGTCTTCATCTACCTCATAAAGATGAAATCCACCGGTGTCCTGTCTTGGTGGAATACATTTGCAGATGACTCCAGGAAACCAATGCTGCTGGAGAGTGGCAACTCTGCCCACACCCCCTAAGTTTGGTGCATGATAGAAAAAGACAGCTTCGCCTTCAGCAAACTTCCACTTTGCATACAAATCTGCTTCGTTGTCCAGATCTTGATATGTGGCACCACGTGTGGTCCTATCCTGATCATGGTTGTTGCATTGACTGTGATCCATACTATTGTGGTTCCCACGACCTTTGTGGCCATGATATTGTTTACAACATCCTTCTTTGGGGACGGTGGACCGTTATAGGGATGTGGACCGCTATAGGGACATGGACCGCTATAGGGGTGTGGACCGCTATAGGGAACAACATATATATATAGAGAGATAGATAGATAGATAGATAGATGTATAGGTATATAACAGAACCCGAGTTGGATGTTTCTATGCAGAGATAGAACCGAGTATAAAAACCGAGGCAAAGCTGAGGTTTTCATTCAAGGTTCTATCTCTGCACATGGAAACTTCCAACGAGGGTTCTATTATACTTAGAACCAACTAATAAAAACCCGAACACTGACGCTTGTCCTCTGAGTCAGAGTCCCTCACACAATTCCATGATCCAAAAGGATGCTTTTATTTCTGTATAAAAGTCATCTTTCAACGTATAAAAAGCACCTTAGGATGTATAAAAGTCATCTTGATAAAAGCTGCCTTTTTAGACTTTGATCACCAAAAGATGACTTTTATATAGACATAGAAGCATCTTTTGAATCATGGAATTGTGTGTGGGTTTTTATTAAGGAAGTTCTAAATATAAATAAATAAATAAATAAATAAATATATGTATACATTAAATCCTGAACGTGAGAATTTATCGGCAAATAAAACCTGAGGTACATAAAAGCCAAGGCTTTTATTCCAAAGGTTTTATTCCAGCCGATAAATTCAAGCGCAAAGGATTTAATGTGCTTATATCATACTCCAAAGCATCTCTAAAAAAAGTGGGGTTTTATTGGTTTGGTGTGTGTTTATTCGTGAATAAAACCATCCTTAAACAGGGATTTATCGGCCTATAAAAAACATTTTAGGAAAGCATTGAGCTAAATGGTTAAATCACACTTAAAGTGTGATATAAATATATATATATATATATACATACATACATACATACATACATTTTGCAGACAAGAAACTCCACTTGCTCACAGACATCATGCAGACAAACCATCTGAGTGAAACTCAAAGCTTTTCACCCTAGTTGGCATCTCCAGGAGTGATACACTAGGCAGACTAGATAACCAAACAAAGAACAACCAATAATATAGCTGCCAAAGACACTCGTAGAACTAAAAACAGCTGAATTAACACCAACACTAGCACCAAGCATGAGCTTCAAACAGTGGTAATTTAGAACAAGCTTAATGCATGTACAAAATCTTTCTGCTGACACAATGTTGATTGAATTTTTTGATAAATAGCACCTCAAGCACATCCAAGTGCTTCTTGTTGCATGCATAGGCAATCACACAAAAACGTCCATTCAGCTGCTGCATGATTAACACAGGCAAGACTGTCCTTAAGATGTTTTGTTACTGTCAAGTCAGACCTCCCCTTGCACGTGACCAGTGGTGTCTTGAGGAGACCATCTGGAACATGTTGGCGGATTCTCTCAGACAGTCTTGCCTGTGTTAATCAGCAGTTGAATGAACGTTTTTGTGTGATTGCCTATGCATGCAACAAGAAGCACTTGGATGTGCTTGAGGTGCTATTTATCAAAACATTCAATCCAACATTGTGTCAGCAGAAAGATTTTGTATGTGCATTAAGCTTGTTCTAAATTATTGCTGTTTGAAGCTCATGTTTGGTACTTAGTGTTGGTGTTAATTCAGCTGTTTTTAGTTCTACGAGTGTCTTTGGCAGCTATATTATTGGTTGTTCTTTGTTTGGTTATCTAGTCTGCCTAGTGTATCACTCCTGGAGATGCCAACTAGGGCGAAAAGCTTTGAGTTTCACTCAGATGGTTTGTCTGCATGATGTCTGTGAGTAAGTGGAGTTTCTTGTCTGCAATTCATTTGTTTGCCTCCACCTTGAATTTGGTTAAATATATACATATATATACACACATTGGCTCACAAATTAGGTGGTAAAAGCGCTTTGCTAGAGACAAGTTCTCACTTCTGTTCAACCAGCAAGAAGTGTTAATTTTCTTTGTAGTAAGCTGGCCTAGATATTGTCCAGATTTTCTTGAACAAGAGAGTTTTTTGGTTTCCAATTTAAGAGCTAAAAGAAGACTCAGATATAGAATAGGTCATAGGGGAGGGAGCACAGAAAATAGGGTGACAAGTGTGTTTCATTTCTAACAAATGTTCAACGAAAATGATGGAGTATTTATAGGTCTCTGAACATACAAAAATAGAGATCGTTGTCTTTTCTTGCAGATTGCCACTTTCAGAGATCATTTATGTAAAGCAAACTGATCAGGAAAGAGTAAGTAATAACACCCTACCTAGATTTATAAGGCAGAATTCCAGTGGAATCAGGCTGACAACAATTTGATCATTTGTGGTTTCCATTAGCAGTCATGTGCGTTTGTACCTGCTCTGAAGGCTGAAGCACTTATGATATTGTCATGGCAGTGTTTCTCAGCACCAGCACACAATAATCACTTACATAGTCTTCTATGAGCATTTTATGCCAAATGACCAGGGTCAATAGCAGCTCAGTGTACACCAGCCATGGGGAGCCATATGGAACATTCAGAAGAGACAAATTAAAATTCAATACATTCAGTGCTATAACGGTACAAAATTTGCATTGTCATGTATTTTCTCGGTGTGAGATCATTCTGTACACAGATTAATACCCTGTATCCTTCCAAGATCATATTCCATGCTTAAATAGGCTGTACGGCTTTTCTTTAATGCTAGGAGTACTTTTCAGAGCGTTCACGTGCACGTCAAGCAAGGCGCACGATTGGGCAGTTGAACCAAGGCCGTGATCGTGGTAAGCACATTGTTGTTTTGTGAGACACATTACAGTGTGTTGGAGGCTGCCAATTAATATGTTTGCTCTCAGCTCTGTTTCACTGGTCCAAGGCCCTGCAACAGTGCATTACATGAACCCTTCCAAGATGGTGGTTGCCATGGCACACCCACACACAATGGGCTGATCATTGGCAGTACTAGTGCCGCTTTGATCACACCTGCTTCACCCTCTGGGTATTTGCCCTGGTAAAATGAATTCCTATTCAAAAGATGTTCTGGGAAGAAGTCAGATGTTGGTGACTTGAGGACTTTGCAACTTTCATGGTTTTAAACACTACATTTGACAGTGAACACAACATGCACTAGATTGGACTGCTGCCTTCAGAGGAAACTTGTTAATGCAATAGTGATGATGAGGCTATCAAAACAGACACATCCATCATTTTGACTACTATTTTAGTCTCTGAAGAAATTTCTGTTAATAGGTTGGGATTTATTGACTGTTATGCTCAAGAACACATAGCCTAGAACGCTGTCTTCACGATGATGATTTCTGCCCTTCCTTACTTACTCTAAAACAAGATCCATTTAGTCACAGTCCTGAAAAACACGGAAAAAACCCAGTGACTGAGTAAGGGAAGAATAAGAGAGCAAGATCATATAAAGACAAGGTGTAAGTTAAGGAATTAATGTTCTTAGGTGAAATAAGGGGTAAAATCACAGGCATATCAATTCCAAAATCAATAGGCCAAAATAAAAAAGTTATAACAGTAAAAACGTCAGTTAAAATCATCTAGCAATGACTGATTGTCACCAATCGCCAACATCAGCTGTTCCCTTGCACATCTGCCTTACAAATTATTTTTCTTGTGTACAGCAAAGAGGAAAGTGAGGGAGCTGAACCTTCCAGCCAGACCGTGGCATTACAGAGAAACAGATGCATTTGTGGTAAGTAACAGAGTGATGCTCTTCAAGTGTCTCCTTTTGTTCTTTTTCACACACATCTTCCTCACTCATCATCTGCTTTCTGTCTTGTTTTGTCTTCTGTTTTTGGTTCTTCATCGGTATACTGCCAGGAACGTACGTACCTACCAACCAGGGCAGAGTATTTACCTGATCAGCAGACCATGTTCTACACTATCATCCGCAAAAATGATCAGGAAGGCGCCATATGGGAACTAACTGCTTGCCCATATCAGCCACACTTGGTGAGAGACACCTGTCAACAACAACAAGAAAGCTTTTTTCTTAGGCATTTATTGTAACACACAAGGATGTACCTTCCTATTTTTTGGTGGATGTTGTGTAGATGCAACCGAGAAAAATATTCTTATACAGTCACTGTTCTGAATGTGATTATTAATCACTAGGCAGGCTTCTCTGGGGCAAACACACAATTAAACACAGACACACAACACACGCAACACACACAACACACACATACACACATGACACACATACACACAACACACACACACACACACACACACGCACGCACACATACACACATACACACACAAGTGATCATGATGTTCATGTACACATAACCTACATGCTGCAGTGCTGTGGTTGGTAGCATGTGGTAACTAAGGTATTATGGGAGATAGCAGCCAAGTATTTTTCTGTCCATTACTATCCTGAGAGCTAAGAGAGAAATTAAAGAAAGGAAGATATATATATATATATATATATATATAGAAAGATAAATAGATAGATAGATAGATAGAGGAGAGAGAGAGAGAGAGAGAGAGAAAGAGAGGGAGAGAGAGAGCGAAAGGGACAGGGAAAGGTTAAGGTAATGAAAGTATCAGGAACATACTTCATGCATGTGCAGCCTGACCCTGAACACTGTCAGTCACTTCAACTTTCCACTTCAACCAGTTTGTGGTTTTTTGTCACCTAATCCTTTATCTAAGTTGGAGCTTCATCCCAGTGATTGATACAATATGTTACTGTGAGATGCTTTAACATGCAGTTATAGCCAGTTGGACCTGCATGATGAAATTAGTTGTTTGATCACCAACAACGATAAGGTGCACCATGATCTTTAAAGGAATTGGAGGGTGTGTGCACACATAACATACATGTCTACTTGTCTCATCGTCTGGGCTCTTTTCCTATATACAGAGTAATGAAGCAAAGATCCTGTCAGTGGAGATTAGTCAGGGTATGGAGGAGGTGTTGATCGTGCTCTTGTTTCCTGCAGCCTATCCCAAACGTAAGCACAGCATTTTGCAGGTTTTCAATTTAATTTTATTCATTCGTTCTCTTTCACTCAACTTCTCCTCTTTGTCTCTCAATTTCTCCTAGTTTCCACAACTGATCTTTCTGCTAGAAACACCAGTATTTCCAACCTGTCGCTTGTTCATCTTTTTGGAACAATCACGATGCAAGTATAATAAAAATAATGTCCCAGGCCCGGTGGACCCAGTCGGGTCAGTCAGGCCTGGACCCAACCAAAATTTTGGGTGTTTTTTTTTTTAATCTCAGAAGTGCTTGCAACAACGTACTGGTACAGTGTAGGTGCAGAGTGCATGGTGCGAACATAAGCGGATACGCCCATACACACACGGGTTCTTTTATGCAGCTGTAGGTGCGCCCCGTGGCAGACCTACATGTCTACATGCACTACCTTGTGCATGCTGCGTGCAGTGCCGTACACATAGCTAATGTACTAATAGATCTATGCACTGGTTTGCTTTCCAAGCAAAGAAAGGCCATTTCTTCTGAGTCCCCAATCTTTTGAGTGGTCTTGTTTTCAGGGTTACCTTTTACTCACATTTGTAGGGTGGATAATGGCAGCTCTCTCTGTTAATACTAGTTCTGGTTATCCAGACTTGCTGGAGGATGCGTTTCATCCTGATGCTTCATTTACTTTCCCGAAGAAAGCATTTGGGAAGGAGCAGAGGTCGTGCTGCACATCTTACTTTAGGAATTGGCCCTGGCTAACGTACAACATTTCAAGAGATGCTGTCTTTTGTCATCTTTGTCTCAAGTTGCTCCAAGCAATGAAGATGACTGCTAAGCATGCTGATCCGTCCTTTGGCCAAAAGGGTTTCTTACACTGGAAAGACAACAGTTGCTTTCAGAAAGCACAGGGCGTCAGAGTGCCACAAGGAAGCAGTGCAGGTTTCAGTTGTGCTGCCATGTTCCTGCCCCAGTGTTGGTGAAATGTTGTCTTCTCAGAAATGTTAAAACACATCCTAAAAATGCCCTAAAATGCGTTTTTGGAGATGAATGTTTGAAAATTTCCTGAGGGAGCATGCACCCAGACCCCCTAGAAAGCCTATGCTATACTTTGGGCCTGACCAAAGAAAAAATGCTTCCGCCAGGCCTTCTCTGCTGTTTATATTTGATGATACATTCACATGCGGACAGTTGTTCCTGTGTCCATCTGCTGTTTATATTTGATGATACATTCACATGCGAACAGTTGTTCCTGTATCCATCTGCTGTTTATATTTGATGATACATTCATGTGCGGACAGTTGTTCCTGTGTCCATCTGCTGTTTATATTTGATGATACATTCACATCTAGGCAGTTGTTCTGCAACAGTCATTTATGTTTAATTTTTTTTTAACTGTTCATTCAGCTGCTCATCTAACACTTCTTCAGCTGTGGTTGACGGACATGGACATTGTTCCGCTACGAATAGATATTCAACTGGATGAAGAGGAATACCGAAGTCTATTACAAAACAGAAGATTCTCTGTAGCTGTAAACCCCACTTGAGTTGTTTTTCTGTCTACAATTTAATATAGGAATATACTTTTTTGTGATATTGCAGGGTTTTGGTGTATGTTGGGAGCCATCAGGATACTGGTGTATTTTTTGGGTGGGGTTTGAGGAGGGGAAAAAGTAAATCAGTCAGGGATGATTCACAGGTGTACTTATGCCACATTCAGTTTTAGTTGACCAATGATAACAACATGATCATACCCTGGGGTTATATTTGTGCAAATTTGTTTGCCTATGTGATTAAGGCCACTCAGTACTCTTCAATTTAGACTGAAAGGCTGCTGTTGCCGAGAGTCAGAGAAAGAACAGGAGAGTTTTGTGTCCCTACAGACAGTTCACATAGGCTTCCTATCCTGTTTTGGTGACAAATTCAGCTGTTTAAGGTTGCTCATGACTTTGCACTAGTCATATACACGCTTTTGCTTACCCTGTGTAG
The DNA here is from genome assembly GCA_028565695.1 of Nicola tetela. Taxonomy (NCBI): domain Eukaryota; kingdom Metazoa; phylum Porifera; class Calcarea; order Clathrinida; family Clathrinidae; genus Nicola; species Nicola tetela. Next base: position 8,047 of record JAOWAW010119453.1, read on the forward strand.
AGCAATAGGTGCGTCTCTGTTTGTTCAGCATCTCTGACTTACCAGTTTGGTATGAAGAAAAGAAATGGTCAAATGATGACTGAAAGCCTTCATGCAGTGATGTGTAAATGATAGTCAATTGCCGTTGGTATGTACATATGGTGTTAGATGTCACAACCACTGAGCAGTCTTGGCAGTCGCTATGCTTTCATCAACATTCTTGGCAGTCTTCACATCATATCTCTGTGCACAAGTCAAGTTGTGGCATCGTTATCCCCAGCAAGAAATTGTGGCTGCCACCTAACACTAGACCAGATCAAAATACTAACAAATGCCCATCTTCATCTTGCACATCTTGGCACTCACCTTTGGCTTGTTGTGCTGGACAAGGTTTGTCAGTTTGCACATTTGTTCAGATGTCATTGGCTTTAATTTCATTTTCAGGGGTGTTGGAGAGGGTTTGGTGGATGTACACTGCTTGCATGAATGAGTTGACAATGTTGGGATGAAGGTTGAGCAATTTGAAGTGAAGAGATGCTTATAACTATGTACCCAAGGACACTGTACCTACCAATCTTGGTGAGGAAATCCAATTATGTCATGTCTGATGCAATCCTGTAGCAGCGTAAGTCAGATCTATGATTTCCACTCATCTGCACTAGCACTTACTCAATCTCCAGATCGAATTCAAATATGGTCTTTGCAAGCAGAGGAATTAATTGAAAGTTGCTTTTGGATTATAACATGACTTTTGTTTTCATAATTATGCAGGCTAGTGCCAGCTGCAGATTTATGCAACTAGCAGATAACAGCACAAGCCAGTTGCGGCTGGCATCATCTGAAGCATGGAAAGAAAGGTAACCATGGTATCCATTCTCACACTGCTCTTATTCACCATGATCATGGACAGTTCGGGTTTTTTTCAAGGAAGAAAAGGTACAAAAAAATTTTCTCTCCCCCCACCCCCACCCCACTCCGGCAGTCTTTGTTGAATTTTGGGACAATGTTTTGACCAAGTTGCCCTGCGGCTGGCCTTCATCAGATTTAAAATAGAATGTAGATCTACAACATTAATGCACTAAGCTTTATCTGAGCTGTGTGGCAATTGGTATCAGGTGCGAGCAAAATTGTGTGTTATCTACAAAGGTGGGAAGACCATGATGAGAGTGTGAACATTTTTTTTCCACAGAAGGCTAAACCACTTTTCTTTCATGTTCATTCCCTGGTCGTTGTCAATCAAAACACATTGATGTTGTATTTAACCCTTTAGACCCAATGACGGCCTGGATAACTGGCCGAAATTTTGCCCCAAAAATCAACAAAGATTGATGGAGCTGAGAGAGTTTTCTGTACTGTAGTCAGTGTTTGTATGGCAATTTATTTTACTGCCCTCTTACTCTCTGTGTGTCTGGTAATGTTGTGTAAATTAAATTGTCTGCAGTGATGAAGGGCGACCCACCAACACCTAACAGACCAACCTAGACATGACTTACTGCACTTATTGTGCTATTCTCCTTTGCAATTTTGTATTTTTTTTGTGGTAAAGTTTTGTAGAAAGTAGTTGATTCAGGAATTCTAAAAAGTGTCGAGTTGTAATTGTTAAAGGCACGCAAACACATTGAGTGCTTCACAGCAAGATATATGACTGATGCTCTGTATTAAAGACTAATGCAGAATAACATTATTGTTATTATGTCCCTTGGTCAGAACCAACGTCAGCCATTATGTTGCCTGAAGTTGGTTTGTTTTGCTCCTTCAGCTATGATCAGTTCTGGCTGCCCTGCTCGCCTCAGTTCTGTGCTTCTCACAAACCATTTTATGTCGGAGAAGGCACAGCAAGGTAAGCCCCTTTCTCAATCGGAATCACAGCAACATAATGTATCTTCATGACATCGTCATTTTTATACTGAAACAAGGTGTCTGCTTTCAATATTTGTCAATCTGAGACCGGATCAGTGTTACTACTTGTCATCCATCTGCCGTGTTTCTTCTTCTTTGGTAGGTTTCAATCGCTTTCATTGTACATGAAAGAACTCCTGGAGGTCATAATCAACAATGTCTTCTTACATGGAGCTGCCGGTGATGCAGGTCATCGCAGCCTCAGTAGTCAACATGGGCAGGCTGCTAGTGAGCCATCATCTGCTGCCTCCAGGAGATATCCCAGACACAGCAGTAGAGAAAGGGCTGGTGCCAGCCAGCGAGCCTCTGCTGCCTCACAGGAATACCCAAGACATTGCAGTAGAGAGAGATCTGGTGTTTCAAGGGAACATCCCAGAAACAATGCCAGTGAAAGGTCCGCTGTGTCTGGGGCTGGACGCCAAAGACACAGGCAAAGCCAACCTACCAGTTAGCTACAGTCATGTCAAAGGCTGCCAAGTCAATGCAAACCTGAAATTTGATATTCTTGCCCATACAGAGAAGGCTGTAACTTCCTTGGACTTGGATAAGCCACATGCTTGCCGATGAATCATGGGCGCAGACTTGATGCAAAATCTCTAATGAACATTCACCTTCAGATACTTTGAAGGTTTTTTGGGAAAGATTTTTAAGATAGAACTAAATTTTAAAATTGCAAAAAAGGGCCTCAGAGATCCGCATTGGTCTTGATAATAATACATTTTGTCAGGATGTTGCGAACTTAAAGTTCAAATTATAGCATTGACTGAGAATTGCTTTAGGTCTAGCCAGCAGAAGCTAACCTCATACCGGTACTAGTGTGATCGGTCTGTTCATGATACCAATTGTCAATTCACAAGCTGTTTTATAAAGGGTGGGGGTTTGGCTATGATCAGAAGCGTTGTGGGTTTGCCTCCTGGTCTTACAGTTGACGTGTTGTGCACACTGTTCAGTTTGCTTTACAAACAGGTTGAGGAGGGGTTTCAAATGCAATTGGATGAGTATGCAGTGTTTTGATTCATCGGTGAGTCCATCCATAAGGACTCAAAGACAAACTGGAGGGCCGATGATACGTGTTGATGCAATAAGCCTGGTCATGTGATGCTGTTATGCCATAATGAAGATTCGCAGTGATCCAGTTAAATGAGACACGCCGAAAGCTGCATAGACAAGAAACTTGTAGTATAACAGGTTTTGGTCTTGACCTTGTCTGTCCGTAAGGGCAGACCTTGCATGCGCTGTAATATCACACTCTAACACTCTACAGAACCTCTTGTGGCATCAGCGTGGACTGGGACACCGGTGTAGGGTCTACGTCGGTACTTGGCTGTTTTCCAAGGCCCAGGTATACCTCGTGGAGTCGATGACGACAACTGGGCTCCAGAGGCTTTACCCGAACGAAAATCACATAATGTTCACCACGTGATCGGTCGGCCGATAAGCAGCGTTAGCGTCATAGCCTCTTGTCGGGTGTGTTGGTCTGACTGGCGAACGAGAAGAAAGTGATTAGTAATCGCTTTCCGTGGGCTCCACCCGCTCGTCGCTAATTAGGTTCTACATTTTGGCCGTAGCGAAATTTTACCACGCCCTTGCAAAGATCAGTGACCGCATGTTGACGAATCACGTGCTTACAGCGCGTTGGTGTGGTCTAATCAGAGCCACCGACAATGAGCGCCCGCCATATAGGACGCTCTTGCAGTGTTTGGCGACGGTGGCTGTTGGCTAAAGCGCTTGTCCGACAAACGACTGTCAAGTGTATGGCAATGTGTTACGCCATCGGAAAAATATTCTTCGCCAGTCCTCGCCAATGTCGAGGCTGGGGACTCTGTTGTGCACGTGACATGCTAATGGTCAAACATTCCAGTCGGGATCACGGGTGTCTGCAAACGTGCTCAAACGACCAAGAAAATCTTCACCTCACTCATTAAGCATGTTTGTCACACGCAGGAGTTGTTGTTCATTCCAGGCGGAGTGGGTTTGACACCACTCAAACGGAAGTCGGCTCTTGCACGGAACAGCGGCAGAATCGGAGGGCGCTGAGACTCTCATTCCCCAACCAACTTTCCTCCCCAGGCCTGTGCAGAAGCAATCGCAAGCGGCGGTGGATTTGATCGACGCCCGAGGGCTGTCAGAGACACAGCAGGGAGGTGTACTTGGGTGGACGGCGAGCTCGACCGTTCCCCTGTACATTCTTGGAGGGATTAGCAATGCGTCGTTGGCTGTGTATCGCCTGCCTTGTCCTCCTTCTTGTCGTCCTCCTTAGCGTTGACGAAGGGGAGGCATGGCGCCGACGACGCAGTTCCAGGCGAAGACGCTATGCTGTCTCGTCGCGGCGCCGGAGCTATGTTTCTAGAAGGCGCAGAAGTTACGTTTCAAGCAGGCGACGTTTTATTTCGAGCAGGCGCCGTTACGTTTCAAGCAGGCGTCGTTACGTTTCCAGCAGGCGCCGTTACGTTTCAAGGCGACGATCGTACATTCAACGAAGACGGAGTTATTTGAGACGTCGGTCAGTTGTCCGGCGTAGAAGCTACCTGCGGCGTCGGTCGGTCGTTCGTCGAAGAAGTTATCTGAGACGCCGGTCAGTCGTTCGTCGCAGAAGTTATCTAAGACGCCGGTCAGTCGTTCGTCGAAGGAGCTACTTGAGGCGCAGAACATACCTTCGTAGGCGAAGCTACCTGAGGCGTCGGTC
>JAOWAW010119464.1:0-12609 GCA_028565695.1 Nicola tetela
TCTTCTTCTTCTTCTTCTTCTTCTTCTTCTTCTTCTTCTTCTTCTTCTTCTATGTCACTGAGCTTTCTCTGTGCTTTCACCCTTTGATTCATGGTTCTGAATTCTCATCACCTTCAGGTCACTGTCAAAATATACAGCTGTGCCTACCCTTTGTGTAAATGAACTGTGGGGTATCACAGACTTTAAATGAAGAGCAGTTTTAAATCGGAAACATTTCTGCCTCTGCCCTGTTTGCACTTCTCAGTTCACTATTTCAAAATCCTTCACCTATTTCTGGGTGTTGCTTTTGCCTCCCAGCCCTTGACAATTGGAAAGAAATCCAGTCCTACAGCTTCAAATACATACATCAGCGTTGCCATGATAATGTTCAATCTGTGTAGATGCATTGCCAACTCTCTGCTGTTTTAAGAGAAAGCCGGCAAACTCCCAGGGGCATTGATGTCTATCAGCCGTGTTGTTCTGAAACTGTTCTCTGAGGGGTTAATTAAAGGACAGATTTTTTCTTCAAGGCGAATGGGACTAATGTATGTGCAGGGAAGGCTGATATTCATGGAGGGGTCAGTCGTTTATATACAGAATTTTACAATTTAATTTTTTGTAATTCTTTGAATGATTCTAACTTTTAAGAGAATGAAACAAAGTCCTGTCTGGCATTGAAGGGAGATTCTAGTCTGTGCAATGGAGCATTTGGAAACAGCTGAAATTAGACTAAATAAAGAAGAGGAAACTTTTTCTCTTTATTTGCCATGACCGGACTTGAACCTGCAGCACCAAATCGCCCAGCAAACAAGACCTGCCATAGCTATCCAATGCATGATCCCACCATCCTCAATTAGACTAACTTTAACTTCCAAATTGAAAATCCAGAGTGTCAGTACATACAAGAACACTTCCCTCCTGTACGGCTTTGCCTTGCACCCTTCTTGATAACACGCAGAGACGGTGGAGTGCGGTTGCAGCTGCAATTATGGTACAAGAATATGCTGACAGATGAAATTCTGTTACAAGGTAGTACACACAGCTACGAAAATTTCTGTGAATTTTGGGAGAAATCTACTGTGAGAAAATTAGAATACTGCCCACATGACTAGTGGAAATTAAAAATGCTGTCATGTAATTGACAGCTACTGTTCAATAGACAGTCATGAAGTCACAAGATATGCATACACTCAGGCAGTACATAATTATCTCCAGTTACTGGAGCGAGGGCTTCAGATACCAGGAGTTGTTGTACAGCCCATAAATTGACAGCTATAGACTATGAAGGTATGAGTGTTAGTGAATCTCCTCGCCAATATGTAGAAAAGTATGCAAACAGTTCTTCATTTGGAGGAACGGTGATTCTGTTCATCTCTCCAGTCCTGGTATTGGTAAGCCACAAGGTGTGTTTGTCACAGTCTAAATTCAGTTGCAGAATGTCACCATTCTCCCACGGATGCATACCAGTCTCAGTCACTTGACCCATGAGTTTTTTACAGCGATTGAAGCCATACCAGCTGAACGTCCAGTTGTAATTATTACATTCTCTGGCAGTCAATCCGGACTTTACGGCCACACCAAGATAGATATTCATTCCGTCCCTTGCTGACAGTTTTACCTTCCAGATATGCTGGCTGGTTGTCATGCCAACACTGCCTAGAGCGGATGAATATCTCCTCCTTTGACCGGTATGTTCCATTGTGAGGTGGCCTGCCCTTATTGTGGTGTCCTCCTGACATTCATTTGGATCAAAAGTGAGATGGCGTGGAGAGCACGTGATTGACACACTTTGCCGAATTTTGACTTTGTTGATGGAAACATTGAATGAGTAGTTGCCAAGGTGTTGTGGTATAAAGGTGATCTGATAAGTTCCATTGTTATAGTCAAGAACGTCCACTCTCGGCCCAAGACCGATGACACCTTGAGGAAGTTGGCACCATTGCGCCTCAATGACATCACCTCCGTTTGACAAAGGATGACCGGTACTGTCCTTTGCGACCACAACAAAGCTCACTGGCCAGTTATCAATGTACAAATTCTTGCCTTCAGCTTTGATGGTAGTATGTGCAGCGCATGCCTCGCAGGAAAGCACTGTACCCATAAGCTCGCTAGCCTTCACCAGCAACTCGTCCTCATTGACGCTCCTAAAATCCAGACGAGCATGCTGTATAGGCTCCTCTTCTAGCCTGGTATTATCAAGTTGATCTGCTTGCCTGTCGATCGCAAAGAGATGGTCACACACGCGCTCAGCCTCAGCATCAGCTTCACAAACATTCTCGCTAAAGCGGAGAACGCTCCTCAGCATGTCCATATGTTGTTGAAGCTCATCCTGTTGAGAGTGCAAAAGCTTTAGACGTCCTTCTTGCAAGTCATCCACTTCCGTCAACTTCTGTTGCATGCTCAACTCGACATTGTGAACAGCGCGTTTACCGGCGGCTCGGATTTCTGCACGGATTTGATCAGCCCGTGACGAGAGTTCCGAGGACACATCGTCGACTGTCGACAAAGCTTTCTGAAGAGCTGGTAGACGTGCGTTCCTGAGGTCGTCAGTTTTACAGCGAACACGTCGCTGAAGGTCCTTGGCGAGTTCTTTCATGGGAACAATGGGCTTATGTCCATGATGTTCGCCAAGAGCAGTACAGTCTCCGCACACTGCAGTATCGCACTGCTTACAGTAGTAACGCAGATGCAAACCGTGCGCGTCGCATTTTCGGTTATAAGCAGGACCTTGCATAGGTGAGGGGTTCTTCGAAAGATTCACAGCTTTGACATGATGTTCGGATTCGCTCAGGATATGCTGAAAACCATGATCTTTGCAAAAGGCTAAATCGCACGTTGTGCAGCTTACCTCTGGCTGCCCTGCTTCACCTTGTTGTCGACAAGTGTGACATTCATACACGCGCTCCACGGCTCGAGTGAAGTCTTTCGGCAAACCAGACGCCCCGCTGTCTGGCAATCGACTCTTTGAACGGCAGATCGGGCAAGCTATCTGATGGTCATGTCCTGTCCGCATGTCCATATCATCGAGGCAGCTCTTGCAAAAACTGTGAAAGCAGGTCAACAGGCGAGCGTCCCACACATTCTCGAGACAGACTCCACACGCAGAAGACGACAGACCCGCCATTTCTTGACCTCAGCGAACTGCCTAACCTGCTGGACTCCCAGAGTGATTATGGAATGCCAGCAGGAAGAGTAAAGAGTCCTCACCACTATCGATTAGGTATAAAGTTATGCAAAACTGTTAACCAGCGATGAAGGAATCGGCAGTCGAGTACGTGCAGCAGCAGGTGCATGGCTGGCCGAGCCCAGAAATGCATCGATGGACTCCGTCACACTAATAGTAATCTGCTCGCCATGAGGCCCTGAGCTCAGAGAAAAAGCTCGGACGGTGAGACTCGGCGGTGCACCTGACACTATCATTAGACGCGTCGGCGGCGCATATGCGTGTATATCATAGGGCATACAGGCAGATCACTGTGCGAACAGATCGTAGATCGAGGCGGTGCTGTGTTTCACTAATGAATAGCCCTGCGCATCATAATCTGCCGCACGTGACCAGGTGACCTTTGGCATAGATTTGTATTTTAAAGGTGGTTCTACCCCTCGGCTAATTTCAGCAACCGGATGGAAATAGTTGAAATGTTAAATATTGGTTGAAAGACGTTGGCTGGAAAAAGTGAAAGCTGAAAACTGCATTGTGATAACGTCGATTGTGACCGAGATATGGGCAAAAGAAAAATGGCGGACAAAAACTTTAACTCGTTACTGTGTCTTTGATGCGAAAGATATCAGCCTAATTTCTTTTACTGTGGCTTCTGTCCAGGGGGTTAACAATAGGGTACTACATTTTTCCAAATTTCCGAGTTAAACTTGTAGAATCAGCTACTTTAAGAATGTTATCATTTTTATCCTACCTTGGCTGCATGTCTTAACTATAACTTAGGAAGGAGGTGGAAAAACAACTTTTTGTAGTATTGTTTTTGATTTCAATGGTCAGAGAGCCACTGTAGAAAATTTAAAGTTGATAGGGTAAGAAACGGCTGAACTACGATGAGTTAAAGTTGATGAAACTCCGTTTCGAGAGAACAGCATTCAAATATCCCATGCAGCCGGAGGATACAAATTCGCGGTTTCGACGCAGCCCTCACATCGAAAATTCGCCCGTTTCTACCCAGCCGAAAGCTCTACCCAGAAGCCAAGTACTCTGACTTTGCAAGTTCCCTAGGTAGATCACTACCATAAGCAGGTTTAAGCTGATTCAGCTAAATAAGAGCTCAAAATTCTGAGGGCGCCAAAGGCTGAAGGCTACGAAAGGCTTTGTACAGACATATTGCAGCTTCATTGGATATCCAAGAAAACCGACAGGCAGACAATATTTTCACCTTTTGACACTGCCACCTGTTACAGATGGTTTGAGGGAAGTGCTTTTCGGTAATAACTCAAAAATGGTTGCACCAGCACATTCGAGGAGTTGAACCACCCTTAAATCGGGTCGAGCATCGATCAAGGACCACGTCCGCCAGCCAACACCCACATTTGTTTTCCAGACAACCAGTCGTTGCTGAAGGTAGCCTCTATACGTGCCGATCAGTAGGCCAAGTACAAGAGTTACATTTCGCCTACTCGTACTGTAGGCACACAAAATAAAAGAATGCTGGATACGCCTCCTCTGCGGCGCTCTCCGTGCAAGCCTGGTCGCCAACGTACAGCACGTGCTCAGCTGATTAGACAGACCAGATGATTCTGTAGCTTGGAGATACGGTTATTTATGACAAATAACAATACGCGTCACGATTTGGGCTCGAGTGCAATTAAATCCAGCTCGAGGTCCCAGCGAGTTAGCGACTCTGGTACTCCGGAATGGCGGTTCGTGATGCCCTGACTCGTCATTCTGACATGTCACGTGATATTTTCCTAGGAAATGACCAATCCGATTGCGACTAGCGTAAACTTGAAGTCTGAATCAGCAGTAGCTGGCCGGCGGATCTCCATTTTCCGATCGAAGGCCGGCTAGGTGGGCACCCATTTCTTGATCGAATCCCACCTAGGCGGGTATCAATTGCTCTATCGAAAAACACTATTAGACGCGATATTTCTCCGTTACAGCGGCCAACGTTTGTAGAAAACACAAGGAAAACACCATCATTCTACACGTTCGGTTTGGGCATTCTTTCAGCAAATGATTCTTATCTCTGGTACTAGGAAAGTGCGAGGCGTCACGCCCAATTGGGGAGCACTTGCTAAGGTTGAAGATGACAGAACATGCTCCACTATTCACCAGTGCTAAGCGTACTGCTGCAGACCTTTGTTTTGAACGGGGCCACGAAATACTACAAGCGGTATACTTTATAATACAACTGCAGTCGCTGCTGTGTCATTCACGGGCTGGCAATTCAGAAGGAACTCTGCGGCACCACTGTTTTAATGTTCAGACTGTTCAAGGGGAATTCAGGGGAAAAGCATTATTTGACTAGCCAGAGATGCAGCCAGGATACCCAGTGTGGTGTGAATGAAGAAGAGGGACATGTAGTAGAGCTCAGCCTCTTGGTACTTCAACTAGCACAATTACACCACTAGTGTGTGCATATGTGCGCGTCATTATGCATTGTCAAATTGATGACGGATGTTTGTTGACTGAGATACCAACAGATTTTTTCAGTCTGTTCTCACTGTTCACAATTTCCAGCTGTTCCAAGAAATGACATGATGAGTGAAAAGGAGACTGCTTGGCCATGTAACAACTGAAATGAGTGGCTACTGAGTAACCAGCGCTGACAGCCATCTTAGCGCTATGAAGTGATGCATAAAAGTTCATTAATAAATTATTAAAAGTTCTAGCAAAAGAATGTGTAACAGAAAATCACCTTGTGCAGGACTCCTTGCGACTAGCATGACAATTTATCATTCTATTTCTAATTAGAGCATGGTTTGAAAAGCAGCTTGGATTTCTAACTCTCTGAACCTATCATGTAACTCATAATTACAGAGCTCTACTAACACCAAGGTGAGTGCTGTCTAATTGCTAGCACAACTCTGTGATCACTTGTCTAGCTGGCTTCTTCTGGAAGAATCCTGCTGCGCATTAACTGGGCAGTTGCTCCTGCAAGAAGCAAACGGAGATCAACAAAAGAAGTTATCCATATCTACCATGTTGCCACAAAGTCCTCGGCTGCAATAGCCAAAACTAATTTAAGTGCCGCACATGTATAACATTTCTCAAGCCAGTTGATGAGGTTAACAGCGCACATATCGATAACCACCATTGCTACACACCTGGAATTGTCCAATATGCTGACTATTGGCTCCATAACCATGAATTATATACTTCATCATATTTGAACACATGAAGAATTAACAGTTACGCCCTCTCCAGAAAACCTAGCAATCAATAACGGTTACTCCAGTGCCTTTCTTTGAAGTGTTCTGTTGGAGTGATTTGGTCATCAAGAGAAGGCTATTAATTTTAAAGATTCATATTCATGCCGCTCTTCCTCTTTGGGAAGTGATGCGTAGAGAAATTTTGCAGTGTTTTTTTTACCCATAGATATTGGAGAACTGAAAAAGCATGGTCTGTACAGGATGAGAAGGTTGGGTGAGCTATCAGCATTTACCTTTGCCTCCATGGTCAAAACTTTTTCTTGATGTATTCTAGCCTTGACACTTGTGAGCTGGAGGTCCGAGAACGGGGAATTAGCTCCTGGAAAGGGCTGACACTCTTGGGCAGTGGCAGGTCAGCAGCTTGATCAAGCATTCTGACAGATGGGCTTCCAAGTTCATCGGGGTCAGTTTGTTCAATGTAGATGATGTTGAGATATTCCTGCACAATGAACAGGCAAATGACAGCAGCAGAGGATAATCAGCCACATGTGCAGTCAAAGAAAATGGTTAGAAGTGGACATATTCCCTGCTCACCACAACGCCCAATATTGCTCGTAGTAGGTAAGTCCAAAAGTGGCTACATTATTTCAGGTTACAAAATTGCAGTCTAATACAGCAGCTGTGGGCTTAGCGTTGCTGGAATGCACGTTACATCATTAGCGGCCCTCAGGCCTGTCGTGCTTGTGCAATGTGAGATGATAGTGGCCGCCAGGCCTGTCTTGCCTGTGTGCATGTGCCAATATAGTGGCCACAGCCTAGGCTTGTGGGACATGATCTCTCCAATAGTAAATTTAGTCACGTTGATATGATGGAATTTTTTGGTCAGTAGGCAATGCAGTACATTGATGTTACCGCATAGAATAGAGGCAGTATTTGTGAAAACTCTGCGTGCTAAGTATCCATATTGAGTCTTGGTACACTTTGCAAGTGCACATATCAGGGCTCAAAAACACTGTTGGTTGTGGCTGTCTAATGCGCAGACCAGTATTCACTATGGGAGAATTGTTTTTGATCAGTCGGCAAAGAGAGGAAAGAAGATTGGGTGGCCCGGAACTTTACAATGGTAACTGCTTGATCACTCGGCCAAGTGATCAAGCAGTTACCATCAATATTGGGGAGTTCCGGCTGTGCTAGGTGATGTTGCAGCGGGCTCAAGTCCAGGCTTTCCCATTGGCTTTCTTCTCTTTGCCTACTGACTGAAAGAAATTCTCCCATTGTGAACACTGCTCTTCGCATCAAGCAGCAACAAACAACAGTATACTTGAGCTCTGTGTGCACTTGCAAACTATCCTTGGACCCAATAAATATACTTAGTACGCAGAGTTTTCAAAAAGAGCACCTCTATTCTATGCAGCAGCATCAACGTACCACATTTCGTAGATTTGTTCAGTAAATTATCGTCTGAAGTGCAATTATAAACTAAAATTTTAATGATACCTTCCGCCTCCAAATTTAGTACTTGATTATTGAAGAAGAACAGCAGCTGTGCATCTATATAGAATTACGGACACATAACTGTAAACCTTTGTGGGCATTGGACACCGTTTCTCTATAGCTTGCTGAACATTCCCTTTAGGTTTAAGAATGCCTCTAGATGAACTATTTTTGTATGTACTTTCTTGGTAGATCTTTGGATGGCAAGCAACTTAGGGAGACTGACATGGGCAGCACATCTTTCAGTGCATTCCATACCATTTCATCTTCCAGCAGCGTTTCCAAAATGTCCATTAGTTTGGAAGCAGTTGGTCTTTGACTCGGCAGTGCATGCCAGCACCCTGCCATGACACTGTACCTGCAGAAAAAAGGAGCAAAACAGTTGTGGGGAGCATACAGGGGATGAACATACATCTAGGTTCCATTATTTTAATGACGCATATGCCGCTTTTCTGAGATGTTTGTACTCTGTGATAGTATAAGGTCTCTGACATTTAGCCCATTAGTGTAAAATACCCTTATTTTAAGCCCCTCTTAATAGTAGCCCCCCCCCCCCCCTTTAAATCATTGCCTTGAAAGTGGGAAAGTAATAAAATGTAAGAGCAATGCTCGGAGAATACCTCCTTTAACACTTGTTCCTGTAAGTTAAGCCCCCTGTTTACAAACCTTGCCTTGTTTCTGGCCACCCAAACTTGGAAATCTAGCGAACATAAGTTCTGGCCTAATACACTGGATTTCATAACAGTATCATTCTCAAACAAAAAAGCAGCCATACAGCATGGGAAAATGAAATTGGTGCTTGCATGTGACCCTTAGATACGACTCAGTAGCTCACTACAGCGTGCAGTGAGCATGCTAATGTATGCATGGTGTAGGCTGCTATCAAGTTGTACCGTGTGTGCAAATTTCATTCTCCCCTGCTGTATATATCTATTGCTTGCCGATCCAGATAGTTTTGACATGAAGCAAGATGAAAACAAACCACACCTTTTACTGCAGAATTGTAGTTCAAAGGAATCCGTCACAAAGATTAGCTTGACTCAGTAAGGCATACACGGTGTATGGTGCTGTAACAGTTCTAGATCTATTTTTACCTGGACACAAGGTTAGTAGGAACTGTGATTGTGCGAGACATTTCAATCAGAACTACCTCAGGCTTCATGAGGTGATAAAAACACGGAATATGGAAAGCTACAATCATTAAGCTAGCACAAACACTTCAACAGCACATAGGTACAACATATGCTATTAGTATGCCCACTGAAGTGACCATTCAAACAGTCCTCAAAAGATTAGAGGCAACACCTCTGTATGTTGGCAGACTGATGGAAACTGCCTTTGCCATTGCACCTCATTCTACAGCTCCACATTCAGTTATCTGTTCATGGCTGACATCAGTCAACATGAAAACACTTCTTCAGCGATGGACACCTTGGGCTGGGTTACTTGTACTTATACAAATCTCTCCCTCACTGCCTCTCCTTCTCTTTTTCTTTCCAGGACCTCACTTAAACACTTTTGATTCATGGATTTTCATTTCAGCCTTCGAGAGTATTATAATGAGATCATTAAGGAAAAAGAAATGATTATGAACACCGGTGCAGGAGCCAGGCTGGTCACAGAAGCAGAAATCAGAGAACAAGCTTACACTTCCCCTTTGCAATGCTTAGGCATCTGAAGTCGATATCCACTTTGCAGCTGTGTGAGAAGGTCACGCTGATGAATGCCACGATATGGGTGACTGCCTGTGAGTATGCGTTGAAAGAGAACACAACTTTACATACATTGTAATGCCTTGTTTGTTTTGATTGCCTCTGTTAGCATCTTTGAGGCTTGCTACCACTGCCACTGTAGAGCATAAAAGCGGAGCATGCGCTGTGTTGGTTCTTCTTAGGTCAGGCAAGATAATGGCTAATATTTTAGACATTCAGTTTTCTGCATGGTTTATAGTTAAGTAGTACCAAGTTATCAACCAACTAGTGTGGCCACTCATGTACACACCTATTGTCGCTCTGTGTAAGTACTCTGCTGTATTGCAACAGTGGAAGATATCCTAGCCTGAGAGGGCACAGAATTAACTCAACATATTCCTACTTAGTGACACCTCGTCCGTCACAGAATGTTCTCCTAAAAAGGAACATAGTATGTATAAATTCTGTTTGAATCGAACTGAGGATATTGTGTACTCACCCATAGTGACAACCTCCCAAAGAAGAACACCAAAGGACCACCTGCATTGAGAAAAAGTTATCATTTGCAAAATTGTTTGAATGTTCCATCTGCAAACTGATTTTGAAAGTTAGAGTGTGTAAGAATGTGAACCTCATCCACATACATGTCTGTGTTCAAGCTGTCTTTTTAAGTCTAGTTGCTTTGTGTATGCATGACAATAGAATGCATTAGCCTCCTGTACTAGCGAGTTCAGAACGTAACTCACACATCCGTTTTCAGCGAGAATTTTTGTGTCTGAAGTGTCTCCAATGCCAACCATTTAACTGGTATCATTTCCTAAGAACAATCAGAAAACGGGATAAAAAAAATGATGCCAACGACAGACGTTGACCTGGCATGTCACTTTCACAGATTTTTTATCCATCCCAAAATCAATTTGCAATCACTTACACCCTTCTCAGTGTGATAAACGCCACTGTCATCTAGCTGGCGAGCCAAACCGAAGTCAGAAATCTTCACAATAAGTTGTTGGCACTTTGCAGAACACACAAGAATGTTCCTTGCTGCCAAATCCCGATGAACAATCTGTAACAAGAGGGATGCCGAAGGGATGAGATGCTCCATATACCAGAACGTGCCAAAATGAAAGTAGTCTGTTACATCTACTGCTAGAGGCTTACATTATAGTTACTCAAGTGAGTCATTCCTGCTGCTACTTGTCGGCCGATGCTCAGCAGGTTCTTTGCTGACAATGATCCCTCAATGCTCTCAGCAGTGGTGTACAAATCATCATCCATGTTGGCGCTTTGTCGACATCGTTGCTGGATCAAGTAGTTTCTCAAGTCTCCTTCAGGCATCAGCTCCAGCACCATGGTAGGTGTTGCTGCATGCAACATTACATGGATATGAATTAAGAAATGCTGAAGTTGCCTTGGTGAACGCATTGGTTTCAAACGCTACACAACAAATAACATTTTCCTGATCTTTGTCTGTGTACTCTTCTGTTTAGGCCGCTAGACCAGAAAAGATCTTTTGTAGGTAGCAAACTTGTAATATTCAGTCCATCCCCTTCAGTGGATGGCAGATTTGAAATCAGTCACAGATTTGAAGCCCTTGCTACCAACAGGGTAGTGTTTATCATTCTACTCTCTGAAGCATTTGTATTGGGGAATACGGTTGTACCCCAAGAAACAAGATATAGCAATCTGGTCAAGATTTCATAAGACAACACAAGCCTTGTGGAAAGCTCAGCAATTTACCTTTCTGCTGATATATTCTTTATGACCACACCATAAGTAATTGTATACAAAGTTCTACATCTCCTCAACAGTTGTAAACTTCATTGGGTTGCCACTTCAGTCCAGAACTAGTATGTCTCCTTGGAAGAAGCCAAGTAAACAGTGATCTTTGAAGAGCTAACTATTCAGATTTCCTTGATCATTGTGGCATGCTTGGCATAATATGCCAACTTGTATGATTGGTGAATGAAGACTTTGTTGGGATTGGGCTTCCACTGTGCTCATAGCCATTGGTCAGGTCTCTCTGTACAGTGGGGACCTATTCTGTGACTGCGTTTAGGCAAATGTTCAGTTTTATAATTGAAGTAGAAATAGTCTTCTTAAGCCTTACAAATATAGTGGCCACCGAAGAGAAGTGTCACGACATTTGTGTGCTGCTTTAACTTCTGCATAAGGAAGATTTCATCTCTGAAGCGTTGCAGGTCTGCTGGGGAATTGTTCTTCTCTGCACAAGAATGGAAACGAGAAAGTCAATTTGGAATTTGTGTTGTAAACATTGTCATCGCTTTATGAACCGAGGACACTGTTAGTGTTCAAGAAGGGACTTCGATTTCAACAAAGACATCATTTGTTTGAGTCACTGCCACTACATAGCTATAGCTACATACTGTAATTTGAAGCACTGTGGTGGTTTCTGTTCAGTTGCTATACACTTTATAACCTAGCCCTGTCAATCAGGAACCAGCTCCTTGTCGGTCAACAGATGGATACTTGACACCGTTACGCTAGCATGCAAACATTAACATACCATGAGTCCACCTAAACAACCATATTTTGTCCTAAATTTTTGGTCTTAGTTCCCAAAGTGTCAATCATTTGGAGCTGAAAACTGTTCGTAGCCTGCTCATAACTCTGCTGTAGTAAACCACATCAAATCCTTCACAAGGCCATAGCACCCAGTCTGGCCGGTCCAGCCATGGCCGGAGGACGTGTGCGTGTATGTGTACTGTGTTGGCTGGCCTTATTACACCATGCGGCTGAGAGGACAGCACGATATCCACCGTGGATATACATGTACGCCATAGACTATGCCCCACACTGAGCGATACTGTAATTTGGCTGTTGAGTCCACAATCTGGGGCTCGCTCAATAATGCTTGCCCCAATAACAACATGGAACATACATGGAACGTGTGCTAGTTGTGTGGATTATCAATACTAAAACGAGTAGATCTACTACTGTAGTATGAATGCAGGGCATTGTGGGGCAAGTGAATGGACATGCATGCTAATCACCGTATGCACAGCGCAGCTTGCACTCGCTAAACTTAGTACTGTAAAATACAGTAACTTTGCTGAGGATGCTCTTGGGAGATTTGGAGACTTGCAAGCCAGTTCTTCTGGCAGGC
>JAOWAW010119497.1:0-12608 GCA_028565695.1 Nicola tetela
TAGTAGTAGTAGTAGTAGTAATAGTAGAAAATTTTATTACCTAATAGGCGAAATGCACACAAAGAAGAACAAGCAAATAACCAGACACAATTATACATGCAGGACAAAGAACACGAAACAAAGTACATGATTTTAAAGACATTGTACATTCACACCAGGACTGAAATACCAAATGACAAGAACTTCACACGCACCAGTAAGATTGCTTAAAATCGACGTTTCAACCGTGTTTCATGGTCTTCACCGGGACAACAAAGACAGAAATTCCAGCACAACTGCACAGCATTTATCTAAACTAAATGGCTAGCAACACACCTGTATTTTCTAATGAGAATGCTAAACCTAACACGCACCAGATACACTTTACCTTACACTACAACATTAACTCTTAAAACAAGCCCAGCCACTAATTGCTTAGTTCAAGGCCTCTGTCACGATTAATTACACCTGTTCTTTGACCCTCCAAGTGAGTAGTAAGCGCTTCTTTCACCCTCCGTTCTCGTCTCCCCTGCTCCACTGACAACACCGTTGGCTGCCAGTTCATTCTGTGCCCCGACCACTCATGCTCTGCTGCTGCAGACTTTTCTGGGTGCCCATTCTTACAGTCTGCCCGATGCTCCTTTGCCTGTGTGCATGCCATTCGACATGTTTCACCAACATACTGCAGGGTGCAGTCAGTACATGACAGAGAGTAGACCTTGCCCACCTGATCCTTCAGGTCCAACATATCTTTGTAGCCTTCCATGACTGACGTGGATTTGGTAGAATAAACTAAAAATAAAAATAAAAAATGTGTTGTAATTCAAATGTCTATTGTTTGTTGTAGATTTATAGCAACAGATGGCCATGGGCCACTGCCTCAGCAATTGAGTTCGTGCTCGGCTCAGTATTGTGCCTTTTCCTCATGCTGCACATGCACGTGATTGAAGAGCTGAGCAGGCTGAACGAGATGGTGCATCTTAGCCAACCCATCACAGTAGAGTACGCCTCACCTCGTTTGGTCGCAATTAGACTGGCCAACTGTTTGTAGAAAACCTTCACTTCCCTGGCCATTCCTCCTCCAGTTGTCAGAACAAGTAGAGTAAATGATGCCTTCCCAACTTCTCTCAGTAGTAGTAGAAAAGAAAATGACTACACAGTCCCACCACATTGCCAATGAAGGCACACGTAGCTTTGTGGGACTGGGGCACACTAGCTTCTATAACTGATGGAGCAGCTACAGATGATGTTATTTGTAAAAGATGGTGGCTAGATGTGCAAAAAAGATGAGTTATTTAACGTCTGGAGGTGAAGCAGTGTTCACACACACTGTTCAGCAAGCGGCAGCTGAAGAACACAATGAGGAAAAACAGAGAGAGAGAGAGAGAGAGAGAGAGAGAGGGAGAGAAACAGACAGAGGACTAGTGGACTACATGTTGTAGTAGGTGATGGTGATGGTCATGATCTAATACTAGGTCCCTCGGCCTTGCGAACCGAGCATGGTGAGTTAAGGCCTTTATGTGTACACAATGCTCCTCACTAGACTCAGTTGGCTGCACACTAGCCAAGGTGGAGAGAGAGAGAGAAAAAAGAATTCCAACAAATAGACCACCAAACAGTTTGGCTCACAGCCCCACAATTCCACCATAAGGATTAAAAGATTAGGCTGCCATACAAAGCTGCCTGAAGGCAGAAACTAGTGGTTAGAAAAAATTATAAAGGTCTCCAGCGATGGAGCTGGGAATATATAATGTCCCAAGCCATGAGACCATGTCAAGTCAGGCAAAAAAGTGAGAAATTTGAACCTGAAAGTAGACTGCATGACAAGTAGCAAGAGCTGCTAGTATGAGGTATACATTCGCAGGTGAAAAAAACTGTTAGTACAGTGGCGACTCATGCCACAGGGTGATGTTGCACCGCAGGTAAAGAAGGTAGGAACAGCGCAAGGCCACATGTGAACACTCGGTGCGAATTTTCCTCACAGTGGACTTCAGCATGCCTAGGGCCTCACAAGAGGACACAATGGAGTGTGGACAGAAACCTAGACAGCCTACCTCCAAAGTGAAAAGATGTACACAGAATCCGTTTTCTTCACAGGCAGTGGCAAGGGGGGCATACTTTGAAGTTTTGTGGTCATGTGCAAGGTGAGAGCGGTCTTCCAGGGGAACTGTTAGCTCAATGATCACAATTGTTTTGGTTTTGCACGAATAGATGACCACATCCAGCCAAAGGGAAGTAACAGCCACTTCGGCCAGGAACTGTAGCCGTACCTCACCAAGATCAAGAGGAACTGCCAGTCATCAGTTTGAAGAAGTATGGACTATGACGCGAGTGGTCTGCGTAGTGCTGTAATGGTTGCACTGGTGTCCTTTTAGCCTGCCAGAACGAAACAGATGTACTGTCGTCCCAAGGCAGCTATAGTGGCCTGCATGGTATCCCGTGTGGTTTCAGCAGACCAGAACTCCTGCAAATGATGACAAATGACAGACAAGACTGAGTCATGTCACCATGTGTACCAACCCTGATGCAGCGCAATCGAGCAGGCATTGAGCAGGTGATGTAGTGTGGCTGGATGACCACAAAGAGTACAGGAATTATCCACCTCATGATTGCCCCATCGGTAAAGGTTGGTTGCTGTTGGTGCTGTATCAGTGACAAACTGTAGAACAAAACGAAGCTCAGCATCACTCCGATTGTAGATGAGGCGGTTCCAAGAGAGGTCCATTGACATCTGTTGTGACCATTCCAGCCAGCACCCTTGAACTTGAAGAGTTCGTAAGTACTCAAGCTGCACAGCCACCTCGATGCCCCTGATGTAGTAGTTTACGCGTTGACATACAGGCATTGTGGAAGTTTCCTACCTTGACCCTGACCAGGGCCCAAATCAAATTGCTGTGTTGATGGTGGATCAGCATTTGTAAGAAGTACTGTGCGTGAGCAAGCTGCCAAAACAGCTGGAGTGAATTTCCTCTACCAGCCTTCTTGACAGCTACAAACAACCTTGTACAGTGCCTTGCAGAAATCATCCATCAACGACTCAAGCAGACTGAACCTCACATGCTGCTGCTGTTTCCAGAGATTTGTAAGGTTGCACACACGGAGGCCATATCATCTGGAGTCACCTACAAGCAAAATACCTAGGTTTGCACAACAAGGTAGTCCAGACTGGACCTTAAGCTGTTGAGCGGCCATAGATTGCAATTTGTGGACAAATGTTAGCAAGAGATCGTTGATAAGCAGAGGCCAAGCTAGTTTGGAGGTGACGAAGTGATGGTAAAGCCATAATTTAGCTGATGACAATAGAGCCACTTTGTCCAAATCTGTCAATAAAGATTGAAGGACATTTTTGATGGTAGTGCAACAGGCATGCTGAGAGAGCTGTGTGTTCGTAGGCTTACCTAAATACTTGAAGTCATCACCATCTAGATACTGTAGGTGCTCCCCAGTGATGGTGAGGCATGGGTCAAAGTGACCATAGTGCGCCTCAGAAGCGACAAGGATGCAGCAAGTCGCATCACTGTGGTAAAGCACTTGTCTGGACGTGCAACCAGTGATCTGGACCAGTGGAGGTAGCAGTTAATCAGGTCCAACTAGGCTTGACAGCCAGCAGCGTTCCATGAACATAGCTCAATATCATTCGTATACGCAGATGTGTTATGGCTGATCGAGGGATCACAGCAAAAGGTGTAAGCCCAACCGTATTCGGATGCTTTGAAGTGAAGCATGTCCAGAAGAGGCTGTAGGCAAATGTTGAAAAGCGTTGGTGAGCGAATACAGCCTTGGAAAACCCTGGTGGTGAAATGAAATGCCGGGGTAAGACTGTCTTTGATGACTACTTTCGCCATTAATTGCTTATATTAGTTGAAAATCAGCCTGCAGATATGTGGCGGAAAGTGGTAATGGAGCAGGTGATGCTGAATCAGCAAGTGCCGGACACTACCAAAGGCGTTGTGGAGGTCAATCCATGTGAAGCAGATTGACCGATGACTTGAGCGAGCATCACAGAGGGCCTCTGAAGAAAGGCAAGCATGTTCTACACAGCCAGAGATTCCGGAGAGGAAGCCTTTCTGTGTCTGACCATCAAAGTAGTGCTGCTGACACATGAAGGACGTGACCTGCTTTGCAACCAAAGAGAAAAAGATCTTACTATCACAGTTCAATAATACAATGAGTCGATAGTTTGCAGGACTTGACTGAGTGCCCTTCTTGTCAATCAAAATGATGACGGCTTGACACCAGGAGACCGGGATACATGTTGATTGCCAGACTTTGAAGCAGATGTTGTAGAGATGGACATTTTTTCCAGACTATGTAAGGTATTCCATTCGGTCCAGGAGCTGAGCCATTCCTGGTTTTACAGAGACATGTTTGAAAAAGAGACAAAGAAGGCAGTGGGAATGGAGAAGAGACTGTAGGTGTTGGTGCGGCTGTACTTTCCTTGAAAGGCATATAGCCTGCAGGTCGATCCTTGTTGGAATATGTCTGCAAGAAGTGAACGAGAGCTTCACAGGTAGTAGTAGTAGTAGTAGTAGTAGTAGCAGCAGCAGCAGCAGCAGCAGCAGCAGTAGTAGTAAATAGTATTTATTTTTTTTGAAAGGATTACCTAATAGCAAATGGCTAATCTAGAGGCTCTCCTTTAAAACAAAGAAACATTTTAAGGAAAAATTAAAAGTATGTAAAAGAAGGGAAATGCTACTAGTGTCCAAAGGAAAAGCGATCATTAGAATAATGAGAATCCAGTGATTGAGTGAATGAAGATAGAGAAGAATAAGGTGCTGACAGCCTTGACTCAACCCTGAGACCTCCCATGAACTCCCTGTAGATGTTGCATCTGTCGATTATGTTTTCAATTGCTCACAGGTGGTCATAGGCCTGCCTGCTGTTTCCAGGAATGGTCCTGACATCAAAACTGTGCATGGCCTTCAGCAGGTGATAGTGCAAATTATATATCTTGATCTTCTTGGGAATGTTGTGATTAAGGAGGATTGCGACATTCCCACTGTGGTTTAGTGCAGGCATTGGCCTACTGTCAAGCAGTGTGTACATTACATACTGCTGAACAGCAGACACGGTCTCAGGTAGCTGATGCCTGTTTTCTATTCGGAGGACAAACAGTTTATCTGATGGCACTGACACACTTAAGTCCCAACAGTTGTTGGGATAGCCCTCTCATGGGCCTGGCAACTCAGAAGTTGATTGCGGACATCTGGGTATGCCATGAGAGGGGCCTTCATCCCAAACCTGGTTACTCACTACAGAAGAAGGCAATGTGTTAATATGCATTCTTAATTAAAATATAACTGTTCTGTGTTCAAACAATCATTCATATCAATAAAGACATGGCTTCACCACAGCATTTGCATTACATGCAAAAGGGAGCAATGCAGCTGCTAGACCAGCAATTGACTCTAGAATGATGATGAGTTGTCAAGTTGAGTCATGATTCAGCAGCCAGAGTGCTAGTACTGATCCAACTAATGTACTTGTTATGTCAAAGTCAGGTAGTGCACTAGATTGGGGGACCATAGTTTGCAGTCAGCAAAAGGTAAAATACAAAATGCAGCAACAGCAGATTGGACAAATTATCAGTAGATCACTGCCATCCTTGTACATAAATCGGTATGGATCTAAAATTCTTTAAGGAGGCTCAGGCACTCTGGAATGCCTGTGTATTTCTCTGTTTAGCTAATGTTTTCATTATCCACACCTCAAAGTGATTAGGAAATAGAAGAAAAACGTTTGGGTCACCATAATGTTAAGAGAGAAATCCTACAATGAAAAATTGAGCAGTTTTGTATGGGGGGCAATGGCAAATACCCCTCAAATGGTTGAAAATACTCTTTTCTCATAATCAGTCATGCAGATAGGCATTTAATTGGCATTTGCCTGTTAAGATGTCCCCATGTTATGGATTTCTTTAAAGAAATGTAATGGTCACCTTCCACTTAAAGCAATTATGCTATATTTTCCGTTATGAAATTGAACAGCCTGATAGATCAACATCTCACCATTATAATTAGCAGTTGATGTTTGATTGTTCCTGTTTATTCTGGAGTTATAAGCCTTGAAACTACAATTTGCATGAAATTGGATGAACTGATAATTGCACAGTGTGCACTTTGAGAGCCTTTAACTTTGATTGCTTACCAGCTATTTGAAATTTTAGGATTTAAGGATTACGAAGCATAATATTATAGGAACAGTGGTAAGCAGCATGAACTTCCAGAAGATGTGTTTGTAGTATATGAATGAAAGGAGGAAGTTGCTGTACAAATAGGAACGCATGGTGTGAAGGACTGGTACACAAAAACCAGCTAATTTCTCTCAAAACAAGCATCTGCAATTTGCTTCCTTTCGTCATTTCACAAAACCAGATTTACTGTGCAAACGCTTGGGATTTTCAACTTGAAACCCTTCTCCATTGCAACATTCAGCCTTGATACCGATCTGACTGCATCTTCCACAGAAATTAGCTTTAGAAAGGTTTCAAGACTATTCAAGACTTCCAAGACAAGTCTTGGACGAGTTGGATTGTTTTGATCTTTGATTTATTGGAAGCCAAGCCTTCTCACTGCCCACATGATTGCTATAGTAACTACCAGATAACTACACAGCCTGGTGCCATCTGTGCGTGGATGCCTCCGTCCACTTGCTGAGCAAAACGCAATCCATCCTTTTTTGGGGCTGCATGTGGTTAATCATGATTTTAACTTGCTAGGGAGTACCACCTACTCTTTTCATTAACATGGTAGGCTTACACAGCAGGCTTACATGAACGACACTTATGTACATAGACTCAAGCCGTGGGTACGTTGTAACTTTGGGCTCAGCAGGCAACAAGTAGAGTTAAAAGTAACCTTTAATCAAACAGTACGACACAACGTCTTCTATATATATACGGCGTTAGTGTGATAACTGTAACTCTAATCCAGTGTAATATAAGAATCAGCTGAGACTCAAGCAGCTGTACATTACATCTCCCTTTTCATCACACAACGAAAAACAAACACACGGCTCCAACTTTATCTACAACAAAACACAATTAGATGTCCCAACTAGCAGTTCCCAGAGAGCTGGCCTACAACATAATCCTTTTGCCATGCCGTTGGTCTGGTGCTCCTAGTTGACTTTCAGGTTGGTTCTGTTATTTTCTTTGGTGGCTCCAGTTGCTCCTGAACAGTCTTCTCATTCTCATTCATTGGGGACTTCACCCTGTCTCTTGCCTCCTCCTCTGGGTTTGTCTCACTGAGGCTTGACTCCCTTTGGTCTACATTGCAATCTGATCACGACCCACGATTCTCAATGTGACGTTCAAAATCCGTGGCAGGTGCCAGGGTGGATCCCTCAGGGTACTCCTCCTCTTCACTGGCTGGTGTTGGGTCCTTTCTAGAAGGATGAGTTGCTGTCTTTCTGCAATGCATAGCTACCTGTACTCTGACTAGGTAGCTTCTAGGAGCAACTTGTCTCAGGCATGATCCACAGCTCCACATACTTCTGCCAGGTAGTTTCATTTGTATCTCATCCCCTTTGTGAAGAGGTTGGAGCGGTTTACTACTCCTGTTGTAGTATCAGTGTTGGTGTTCTTTCCTTCGGCCAATCTTCTTCCTATCTTCAACCATGGAAAATTTTGGTTGAAGCGAGTTTGCTGTGGCGGGCAACAGAGTCTTACAATGACAGCCTAGGAGCCTCTGTGCTGGGCTCATTGACATGCCTTCTGTGGAGGTGTTTCTCCAATCTAGGAGTGCCAAAAACTCCGATTGGCTGGTCTCCTGACATTTGCAGAACATTCTCTTGATCACTTTTACAGCATTTTCTGCTTTGCCATTCACTTGCAGGTAAGATGGTGAGGATGTGGTGTGCTTAAACTCCACTTCTTCGAAAACGTCTGGAACTCTGCCGGGGCAAACTTTGGCCCATTGTCAGTGACCAGCTCTTCAGGTATACCGGACTGACCAAAGATTTCTTTCAGTGCCCTAATCGTTGCCTTTGATGTGGTTGTGAACAAACAAACAACTCCTATAAAGTTGTTGAAGTAGCCAGTGACCACCAGCAAAGTCCTACTGTCTACTTCTGCAAGGTCGGCTGCAACTTTCTCCCATGGTCAGTCTTCAAATGACTGTGAGATGAGTGGCTCTTTGCAAGGGTTGTCCTGGTGCCGTAAACAGACATCACATTTCTTGACATATTCACAAAGCTCAGTTGACTCCTTGGCCAATATATATAGCTTCCCTTGCCTTTCGAAGGCAACCTCCAATCCCTATATATGTCCTGCCATAGAGTGAGTTTTTGCCGTCAGTCCTTTTCTCAAGCTTAGCAGTACTACAACTTGGTGCCCTTTAAAGATGAGGTTTTTCTATACTGTCAGCTGGTCGTGAAGATAGTAGTACAGCCAAAGGTGTTCCTTGACATCCTTCTTGTTGGCTGGCCAGCCATCTCTGATGACTGTTTGCAAATTGGCCAGCACTGAGTCGGCCTCTGATGCTTTCTGAAGCTCCTTCCATCGCTCATCCCCGACTGGTATGTCCAATGTATGGTCAATGGTCAGTACTTCTTGGTCAAACTCACAACAGTCGACTTCCTTCAGTGGCACCCTACTGAGTGTGTCAGCAAGGTACAGAAGCTTTCCTTTGACATAGTCCACCTGCAAGTTGTAGCACTGCAAGCATAGCAGCATCCGTTGCAACTGTTTGGGAGTGGTGTGGAGCTCTTTCAGCATGATGCACTCCAGGGGCTTGTGATCTGTCTGCACTTTCACTTCCTTTTGACCAAAAACGTAAAGGTCAAAATGGTCGCAAGTGTATATGATGACCAGTAGTTCCTTTTCTATCTGCACATACCTGCTTTCCGCTGGTGTTAGCGCCCTTGATGCAAAAGTTACCGGTTGTCCGTCTTGTAATAGTGCTGCTCCCAGTCTATGCTGTGAAGCATCACACTGAAGGGTGACCTCTTGGTTGTCATTGAAGAAACGAAGCACAAGTGTGTTACAGACAGCTCGCTTTGTTGCCTCAAACACCTCTTGTTGTGACTGTCCCCAGAATCAATCCACATTCTTCTGTGTAAGGTCCCTCAGTGGCTTTGTCAGCTCTGACAGCTTTGGCAGAAACTTGCTCAAATACTGGACCATGCCCAAAAGGCGCTGTACCCCTGCTTTGTCAGTAGGGGCCGGCATGCCCACAATGGCTTTTACCTTCGATGTGTCAACCTTGAGGCCTTGAGCTGATGCCACGTGGCCTATTAAAGGCATGCTGGCCTGTCATAAGTGGAGCTTCTCTGCATTGAGTACAAGATTTCGTTCCTCACAGCGCTGAAGAAACAAGTATAAATTCCTGTGATGGTCTTCCATGGCATCTTCATCATCTTTGCCATAGCCAACCACAAGGAAATCGTCCGCCACTACCTCCACTCCAGGTAGACCCTCAATCACCTCATGCATACAGCGTTGGAATACCTCTGGTGCCGAACAAATTCCAAAAGGCAGTCTTTTCCAATGATAGTGTCTGAATGTTGTATGAAATGTCATCAAATATGATGACTCCTCTCCCAACTTGATGTGCCAAAATCCATTCCACACGTCTAGTTTCATAAAATACTTTGCCCCATGCAGCTGTGTAGCCACATCTTCCACTGTGGGTAGTTGGTAATGTTCTCTCTGAATTGCCTTGTTGAGGTTGCAGGGGTCCAGGCAAATGCATAGCTGTCTGTTTGGCTTTATTACTTCCGCCATCGAGCTAATCCAATCAGTGGGTCTGGTCACTTTTTCGACAATCCCTTGTGATTTGAGGTCTTCAAGCTTTTGTTTGACCTTCCCTCTAATGGCCACTGGAATCCTCCGTGGCATGTGCTGCACTGGTTTACTACCACTGGCTAGCTTGATGTGGTACTCTCCATCCAGCTCTCCTGTTCGCTCATCAAAGACTTTTGAGAACTGTTAGAGCACGTTTGCTTTCTCAAAAGGTTGACCTCCTCATGCTACAGTAGTGAACACCACTGCATCCTCTGTGTTAGGTTGGTTGATCTCGTCATTGTCTTCATATTTGATTATTTTCATCCCAATGCAAGCCCTTCTGCCCAAGATCGGACAAATGTGTTAGTCGTCAATCAGCTTACATGAGATGAGATACGAATTGTCTCCACTCCAGACTCGCAAGATAGAGTCTCCTACTACCTCCAGTGTAGACCCTCCGTAGGCAACGATGTTTGACTTCTGCCTTCTGACATTCGCCAACGCGTGGTTCCCCATCACGTTTTTGTAGATATGCACTGGTAGGACACTACACTGTGCGCCTGTGTCTGGCTGAAGCCTGATAAAATTTCTGATCTCCAACTTCAGAGTCACCTGTTCCGATGGGTCCAGCCCATGCAACTTCCTTTTGCAACTTCCAGAAGCATACACCTCTTCCTGTTCCTCTTCAAATTCATTTATCTCACATCCTTTGCCTTTTGGTAGAGACCGGCACTTCTGTGCATAGTGGTTCACTTTCCCACATTTTGCACACGTTTTCCCAACCACTGGGCAAGTGTCTCATCCGCACTCATGGTTCAGCCTGCAGTTGCCACATACTTGTGTTTGCCACCCCGACTTAGCCGAGCCCGCCTTTGTTTGCAACCTATCCTGGCCTTTTGTCAATATTCCTTGACGACTCAGTGCCTGCACCACCGGTGCTCTGTCCACTTTCTCAACTATCTGCAGTTGTTCGAAAGTACTCTCTGTCACCCGGCAGACCTCGTCCATTCTCTCCAACGTCAATGGCTTTGTTTCTCTCAGTAGCTGTTCTCTCACCTTTGCGTCAGTAATTCCGAACACAAGTCTGTCCCACAGGATCTTGTTCGGTGTTATGCTGTCGAACTCACAAGTTTGTGCTAGCTTACGCAGGGCCGTTTTGTACTGGTTGTACGTTTCTCCCTGCAGCTGCTGTTGGCTGTTAAATTTGTACCTCTCAAACGGTATGTCCTTGTGGGGCCGGCAGTAGTTTTCAAACTTCTCCAACACTGGTCCAATTTTTTTAGCGTTGTCAGCAACGTCCCACTGAAATGTTGAGTAGACGGCTCAAGCTTCCTCCCCAAGCACCGTAAGCAGTGTTGCCACCTGAATCCCCTCGTCTTTCTCCCCTATCCTTAACGCAAGTGTGTAGTTGTCCCACACCAATTTGAACGTTGTCCACTTCTCGCTGACGTTCTGGCCATGCACCTCCAGCTCTCTGGGTGCTGGTAAGGTCCAGTCACTCACCATGTTCACATACAATGCGACCAGGCTCTCACTTCTGACACCATGTAACGTTGGGCTCAGCAGGCAACAAGTAGAGTTAGAAGTAACCTTTAATTGAACAGTACGACACAACGTCTA
The DNA here is from genome assembly GCA_028565695.1 of Nicola tetela. Classification (NCBI taxonomy): domain Eukaryota; kingdom Metazoa; phylum Porifera; class Calcarea; order Clathrinida; family Clathrinidae; genus Nicola; species Nicola tetela. The sequence continues at coordinate 11,324 of JAOWAW010119497.1, forward strand.
TCTATATACATGTGGTGTTAGTGTGAATAATTGTCACTCTAATCCAGTGTAATATTATAATCAGCTGAGACTCAGGCAGCTATACATTACATGCTAGGGAGTACCACCTACTCTTTTTATTAACATAGTAGGCTCACGCAGCAGGCTTACATGAACCACGCTTATGTACATAGACTGAAGCTGTGGGTACGTAGGCTCTCTTTCCTTTTCTCTGTAGTCTTTGCAATCTTGCAGCATACACTTAAAGCGACCAAATGCACACACATTATCTGGTGAGTTCTTTAGCATAAAACTGTCAACTGCAGAACTCTTTACAGCCTTGCATATCCAGTTTGCTTTGTCACATTAAATGGACATGTATATGTGAGAGGTTGGTTACTAGAGCAAGTGAGCAGCATCAAATGTAGCCTGGATCTTATAACATAATGCTCCAACTTACTTCTCCCGTCTTTTGATGCTCAGCTGTAGTGAGTAATGGTGAAAAGAGCTGCAAGAATGCAAGGCAGACTTGCAAATGACTAGATAAATCTGTATTGAAGCGGTGGCACAACCCCAAGTTTGAATGGCAATAAAGTTGCATTGGGAAATTTTAACAGGCATTGGCTTGGCAATAATTATTACATTCACTTCTCAACTGGACATGTTTCCATCTAGTTGCACATGTGAGATTTGGGCTTAGTTCTTTCCAATTTGGTTCCCTTTCTTAGTCTATTGTTGATTCTGTGAGTGTATTGAAAATTCCGAGTAGGCAGTAAAGTATGAGTAAAGCTTTTGTTTGAATCCTCTTTCTAGGTTTTTTTTTAATTCTGTCCTGGCTGTTTGATGATAACATACATGAAGCACTGTCAAAATTGAAATTTCAGGAACAATAATTTACATGCTTTCAGTGCTCTGACATGGACAGCCACAACCCAGACACTGGTAGGCCATAGACCATAATGTAAAGCAGAGCTACCTTCAGTATTGGAGAGGTCAACTTCTGGTTGCTGGATTTGAAATGGAGCAACAGTTGTGATATCAACACTTTGTGCAGAAGCAACCCGTTGGCATGGTTGCCATAATTGCAATGCTTACTTCTGTCGCTGGCCAACCACTTCAACTCCTTGATTTTGTTCCTTTTGGCCACAGAGAAACACCAGAGTCCTATGGGCATCACAGAAACACGACGTAAAAACTGTCACATATATGTTGGTCCCTGTAACGGGCCAGTCCCTATAGCGGGCCACGTCCCTATAGCGGGCCACGTCCCTATAGCGGGCCACGTCCCTATAGCGGGCCACGTCCC
>JAOWAW010119508.1:0-12605 GCA_028565695.1 Nicola tetela
TTCTTCTTCTTCTTCTTCTTCTTCTTCTTCTTCTTCTTCTTCTTCTTCTTCTTCTTCTTCTTCTGTTAGGGGCCATCCATAATTATCAAAATTATTTTCAATCCAAGAAGAGCTCGAATTAGGGTGGGTGGGTAGAGGCCTGTTTCAGATTAAAAATATTTAGTAATCACTTGTACGTATGCATATCATATGTAGATCAGCAATATTCTTTCGTGGCAAGGATGCAGCCTTACCGGCCACAGGAACGGTCAAACATGTTGAAGAAACGGATGTGACATTAAAAAAAATCACTTGCAAGTTAGGTTGAGTGGTGCCATGGAAGTCCTCACAGACCAGCCCCCACCATTCCGGTGACAATTTATTATAGGCGCAAGGATTGTATTGCATGGACAACCATGACCCATAACCACCCAAGCAGCCAGGATCACCCTGCAGCAATGCCAAGTTTGGCAGTAGGGTAATAACCAGCAGTATAACTGCTTAGTGTTCAGGGTGATTTCTTTTTTGATTTGCGAGGGAGGAAACCAGAGAACCTGGAGGAAACCCTTGGACACAGGCAAGGAAGAAACCACAAACTTTTCTGATGTGTGGCCTGTGGAAGCCCATGGCAGATTTGAACCCATTACCCACAGAGGTCAGAGTCAGACGCTTTAACACATCTGCCAACCAGACATCCCCAACCAGTCTACAGCTCTTTGCAGCCTACTTCATATCTACATGAGCGGAGGACTTGCCAGGCTGAAGTTGCCGGACTGTCACCAAACTATTAGTCACTGACGCTAGAAATTCCAGTCATTGGCCGGTAGAGCAAGTTTTCCAGGGTGGTCACCAATGTGAGATTGATAAAGGAGAAACGGACTATAAATATCATCCGGGACCTGTAGGTCTGTGCGTAGGTGTACATTTATGTACTGGTATGTACGTGGTGATCATGATCTTCATGTAGGTACTTGATCTATGTGTTGAAGCAACGGAACTTTCAATATTTTTTTCTTTCAGAAAGTGGGATGGGTGGGTGGGTCCTGAAAAATCCAGACTTTTCAGATTGAAATAATTTTAATAATTACAGATGCCCCCTTAGTATAGCTACTGAAATCTTTTGTTTTTAATTTTCCCATTGGCTGGTCTGGTAGTCACTTTCCTAATTAGGGAAGCTGTTCCATGCCTCTTTGAAGATTTGCCATTCCCAGTACAGGTACAATGGAACTCAGATAAGACGTACCCCCTAGGGAATCCCAAAACAGTACGTACTATCCGAAGTACATACTAACCATAAGTGCATGGTTGACTACACTGTATACACACAGCATCGCACGTGCACATAGCCTACATCATGTACATGCGGTAGCAGTTAAAATCTCCATAAATTCAATGGATTTAACACAAATGGAAGTAAAGTAAGACCACAACAAAGATGCAATGCCATAAGTAGAGATTCGGTGACACCTCTTCTGTTGGTGTCAAGATCTGACATCTACAGAAAACATGTAACTGAAGATTCGTGGACACCAAGTACAAAAAGTATGTACTAACCAGAGATTCTTCTGCTGGGGAGAGCATTTTTAGTACATTTTAACTGAAAGTACATCTTAAAAAGTACATCTTAGCCAAAAATAATGTATGGCATTTGCAATGCCCACTGTTCAGTTATTGCCCAAAAGTAGGTGTTAACAGAGTACGTACTAAGCTGGGTACAAGGTAACCAAGTTCCACTGTATTAGTGTTCTTGTTCCTTACTGTTGCAGCAGTTTAGAGGTTTAGACATTGTAAGATGCTGTTTGCTGCAATGACATTTTTCATGATAGGTTTCCTTATGTGAATGTTCACAGTTCAGTGTTCCAGAGTCTATGTACATTGGGCTACTGCTTGCTGCCCCCCGTTGGTGCTCTCATCTGCTGCCATGTGGTACTTTTGGCAGAGCAGACTGTTGTGCTGTTTACACTACGTTTTGCGATCGTAGCATTTGGATTTTGTTGGGCTGTTTGGGGTGAGTGCTTTTGAACTGTGTGTATACTAATATACACATTACATCAAAAGAAAATTTCAAATGAATTATTACATAGGTTGTACTTAACAGCTCTCTGTATACCAAGTGACACTTCCATTTTTGGAGTTTATATCATCCAGGCCATCATTGGAACCCTCACAGAACCTACTCATGAATCGTTAACCCCAGTCAAAGAAGGCTCTCAGATCTTGCTCCAGAGTCTCTGATCTTAAGAGGTTCCAACTTGTACAAGAGATGCCAATATGGGATGGAGAGTGCTGGTCTAAGTCGATGCAGGTTTCACGCACAGGAGGTGTGGGGCTTGCACACCATTACTAGGGATGAAACAGCTCCAGTTGTTTTGTGGTTCAGGTACCCAAAGTTAGCCAGTCAGCGTATTTTGGTTTGGGTATCAGTTCCAACTATGAGTTGGCATTCAACTGGGCAGTTCACAGGAATGTAGTGCATGTAGATGTATAGTGTGTTTTGTACTATGTAACATACGGTGATGCCATTGAATATGCAGAAGAAGTAATGTGCAGCGATCGTGCGAAGACTGCCCACTACTTACTCTTTGAACTGCTGTTGCACTGGCCAAAGTGCAGGCACCATGTTGCTGTTTATTACTTACTTTTGAAAACAAGTGCTGCACCGTGGCAGTGACGACCCGTCCATTACCCTATACAGTAGACTTTGGTCCCATAAGCCGTGCACATGCATGCATGCATGCCTATGGTACAGAGCTTTGCAGTGACACAAAATAGTTCTACTTTTGAGTCATGCTAGCGATGTCAACTGATGGCACCCGCACACCTTTGTCATGGTCACGGCAGACTATGAAAATGATGCTCGCAAAGTAGTTCTGGATACTTGAGCAGGACACAGGAAGAACTTTTGAGACGCGTGCCCATCATAACATTTTCATATCAGCCATCTGCGTGTGGTGGCTTGAAATGTGCATGGGTCTTTCTGTTTGTTCGGTTTCAAGTTTTGAGTGCAGGTATCCTAAAGGATTTTGCTGCTGCTTCTTAAACCGGTTCCTTACCCAAAGTGTTTTAACCCTAGCCATTACACTTGTATATGGTAGATACTTGGTATGGGTAGTGCACGCATGTGCATCCAATAAACAAGGAACCCACCCTCAGATTGTACTGGACCTGATGAGGGTAATCAATGAGTTACATCCACATGATCCTGGCAGATAAACGAGAGAAAGAATGCACTCTTTTTTTTTTAAGGGAATTTATGTTCAACACAGATAGTAGGGCAGGTCTCACTTGCAATTTTATAAATGGCTGTATGTTTTGTTGTTCTGTAGCGGCTCTTGCGTTTTTGTCCGACAACCAGCCACCTAAGCGAAAAGGTCTTGCCATGTACCCCGTCTTCTTATTTTACTTTGGCATCAGCTATCTCATCTTGTCGAAAGAGGCATGATTCACAAGTGGCTTCCTTTTATTCAGACAGTGCCGGTGGTATTTGAGGGAGGCGTCAGTGTTAGAGCTCAACCAAGGTTGCCTGGTAACTGTTGAGACACTATGCTGTGGATTATTGATCTTCGTATTTTATATCACCATTCAAGTTCATGCTAACGTGGCTAGCACAGCTAAATGTTGGTTTTCACATCAATTCCTGTCATATAAAACCGGTGAAAATGTTAACTCATGTCTTTTATCATCTGCAACGCATACATTGTTCAAAATGAAGCTTTTCAAAATGTCAGGACAATGGTAATTTCAATTTATGGCAAGCGTGGGAGTGAGAGGGCAGATCTGGAATGAGTGAGAGAAGAAAGATCATGGTTTTCTCCTCTTTTGATAATTACATCATAAACCACTAATCAGAGCCAAAAAATTGCTTGGAAACTGATGGTGGCATGGTCATATGTAGTATTATGTACATGACGATATCACAGCTACAATTGTAAGTCTAGATGGTGGTCATTAGTTAAAAGGGAACCCAACACTAAAATGAAAATTTCACAAATGAAGGACCTTGGAGAGAATTCGTTCAGTGAATACATGTATCTGAGGGCAATACACCACTTCATTGAGGAGGGACGAGCAGTCAAAGTTGAACATTTTAGTGCCTCCATGGCACTGCAGTCTGTGATGTCATTGGACCACCGAAGCCGGACCTGTTTTACTCAGATAGCATCTACTGTACTGATATAGGTCGCCTGCAGAACTATGCAGACGAAACGGAACTATAGCTACATGACCTTGTAGTTCCAACACACCAGTCCTGGTTAGTTGATTGGACATAATCTTCCACAGTGGTCCAATGACGTCTGAGGGATGTGTTGCGCTGTATGGCTTGGGATTCGCACCAAAGTGACTCTACTTCAACCACCAATGACTTGAAAATGAGACGGAGTTTCGAGGTAGGATGATTTACATTGGTTTTGCAACACCAAGACATACATACATATAAGTTTTCATTTTGGAGTTGGGTTCCCCTTTAATCAATTTTTTTTCTTTTCAGCAGCTGGAGTGTACAGCAGACTCAAGTCTGCAACAAACTAGCCAAATGAAAATCACGACCTTAACCGCTTGACCAATTGATATCTGCCAGGTCAAAAAGAAAAAACTGGCTTCATGGCGCACCTTGTGAATCAACATGATTCGATACCCACTGCACAAGACGCTACAAAGCGATTACGTAAGTCACAAAGCATGCCACGCAGCCTGTTTCTTTTTTTAAAAAAAAAACAACTGGTGGATTGATCAAGCGTTAAAGATCATGATTTTCATTTGGCTAGGTGCTGGGTTGCCACAGGTTTGAGTCCGCTGTGAGCTGCTGAAAAAGAAAGAAAATGATTGGTTCATGATTCTCCTGGCAATAGTGGTCATTAGTTGTTCATTCTTATCATTTTGACATGATGGTGGTAGCATCGTGACAAAAAACCTGTGAAACCAAAAAAAAAACACTTGAAAGAAGACACCCTGAGATGCAGACAACTGGAGACTGACAATTTTGTTGGTATTTTCAAAAACTCACTAAGACGGACTGTCAGACAAACAGAAAAGAAGAGAGATTACTACACTTCTTAGTGGATGGCCATCACGCCGACAATGCAAACATGAATGCACCCACCAGATGAAAGTTCCTGATGCTATGGGGGAATTTTTTTGAAGAATAACACAGTGATTGGTACGCAGAGTTGATGAATGTGATGAGTCTATTGGATTACATCAACACTTGTCAAAGTATGGGCACAATAACATCACATACTAGTAAACAGTTGTCAAAGTATGGGCGCAATAACATCACATACTAGTAAACACACAGTCACTGAATGGCTATTGCATACTCTGCAAACAGAGTTAGTTTTTAATAAAGCATCAAATTCATCTCCCACAAACACTTTTGATGCAAATTGTCTTGATTGAGAAATGCGGCCAGTGCCAGTCATTTAACAAAATATTGTCCTCAATCATCCGCTTCTTCATTTTCATGCAGAAAGATTTCTGGTGGCTGTTGTAGTAGACGAGTACGTGGCATTGACCAGGACATCTTCACTAATGACGTCTGACTGCTTTTCTCACGTTGCAAAATGCTTGATGAGCGTCGAACATCAGTCACCTTTGAGCAAAGACCACTGCGCACATTTTTCAATTCATGCCGAGCCTGGCTGTTCTCCATTTTGTACGGGTTTACTGACGGATAACTAGTGCTGAAATACTTTGGTTGGTGCCATTTGCCCAATTTCATGCAGCCTTCCTGTGAGCTACAACCATGAGCGCTTGAATTGATTGCCTGCTGACTAAAGGAGTACGTTGTAGCCCTGCTCTTGGTTTGGTGACTAGAATACATTGACATGCACAGCTCTTGTTCAGCTCCAGCATCAGAGGGGTTATTGAAGCCATTTGAGGAGCTGCGAGTGGGACTACACACGTCACCACCATTTTGTAGCAGCTGTTTTTCGGGCACTCTTGAAAGGAAACACAAAGAGTTTGCACTGGCATTGTCTTCGTTGCTAAATGTATTTTCAGCTGCTAATGATCCCACTGATCTGTATGCCTGAGAGTGGTGATGCTGAGGAGAAAAACTTGCAAACTTGGGCTGGAGAAACAAAAGTTGTTCATCCCTGCTTGGGGGTGAGGGCGACTCCTCATCTGAAATAATAATAATCTGGTCAGTGTGCTGGTGAGATGAGCTGTTCACCTGATTTTCATGAAGAAATGTTATTGGCTTACTTTGTTTCGATACTTCTCCACGGCTGTTATTTGTCCTGGAAAACTGTTTTTCACCCTCCAATATTTGACCATCAGAGATGTGATGTCTGTTGCTGCTCAACTCAAGTTGTTCCTGTTTGCACTTCTTGGTGGAAGCCTCTAAACGTAAGGGCTTCTTCTCCTGTCGTATTTCACAAGAGTGAACAGGACGTAGTGTGTGTTGCAATGCTCTCTCCGACTGTCCTCTTGAATGATGAGCCTGCTGCACACAGTCATTTGGCATGTGCTCATCAAACCACTCACCTGAAGAATAAACGGAAGTCTGTGCAAACCTTTGCGATTTCTTTAATTGGTCTTTTGAAGAGTCAGAATGTGGAGAGTGCTTCAGCAACTTCTCTCTCAGAGAGGGGGCTGAAGACAATGGCAGCTGTGACAATTTGCTAGGCTGTTTGCTCGGAGGCCGAAAAGATGAGCGCATGTTTTCGGACAGTCTTCTCGAAGATTTTCCAGACATCAGTGAAGACCACGGTAACTTACTAACTGATCCACTGGATACATGAGCAGAATGTGAGCGTGGTGATTCCTTCCACCGGTCACTCAATGAGTGAGTTGAATGCTTGAAAGACTGCATTGCTTTCTTTGAGGTCTGACATCGTTCTGACAATTTCTCCGAGCACGAGGAGAACGCTTTCTTCCTTTCTTGGTGACTGTGACCACCATGCTTCTCATATCGTTGTGGTGACCTGAAATCATGTGATCTCGTGCGTTGTGATCGACAATACGCTGAATCTGAACCATGTGCAGAGTTGTTTACCAGTCTCTTCTTTCCATTTCCACAACTGGATGACCGCCAGTGTCTATCCTTAGCCCGATCTTCTTGTTTACAGTGATCAGATGAGTTTGCACTTGCATACAAACACCTGTTTGACCGTTGCTTTGCAGGTGTAGAAAATCGCTCCGTTGACGGACTGCATTGCCAACTCCTGATCCTTGCTTCTACCCTCCGCAACCGTGTTGTGTGGATGTCTCTGTGAACCTTTCTTTTCCTGCCAATTTCAATGTCAACTTGCTCACAATTTACATCACGGCTGCTGAAGTTAGCACTTCCCCGCTGGCCGAACCGATCAGGCTTCTTATCCTGATTACTGTCAGGTGCTACACTTTTCAACTGCAGCCTGTTTGGACAACCAGCCAACACACTTTGCATGTTGCTGCCATACTCTTCTTCTCCTTCCACTGCAGAACACTCCTTTTCTGCTGATGCACATGCTTCCATTGCCAGCTGTGACACACTCCTTGATATAGCAGACCTCTGCTGCTCAGGGAGCTCTTCAGTGTACTTGCTGTGTAATTCATCATTTTCTTTGACAAAACGGGCAGCTACATGTACAGGCGGTACTTGATGACTCGTATAGGGCATATCACATTCTTGTGCTTCTTCATCTTCGCTGGTCTGTGGCAGACGTGGTTGTGAAGCCAATAGTTCATTACTCTCTTCAGTCAAGTTCACCTCTGCAGTAAGCACAACAGGGCTGTCAGTCTGAAGCAATAAGCTATTGTCTGTGTAGTGTGCATGCCTGTTCAGGGACTTGCTCTTCTTGCAGATGATTAGGCATGCGTCGATCAGAAAGCCAATAATGTCAACTGCTGATAAACTGCTTGCTGCACTGCAACGGGTCAACGCCTGTGCCAATTGTTCCAGAACAAACTCTCGGTCTTGTGTCATCATGGCACAAAAATCAGATGCCTCAAACTCCTGCAGCATACTAAACTGCCTAGCCAGCGCGGACATCATGCCTAGCGTACACAGAACGTTATTACGTGGGTAACCACGCTCTGCACACTCATTGCTGGTGGACCATTTAGTGTGCTTGGGACTGAGTGGTAGACTGAAGCTACTCAAGGTGTCAGAGAGCAAAGGGTTGTTTTCCTCTAGAAAGGACATTGCTTGTGGCAAAGTGTCAGCGTCACATTCATTGCTCTCCTCAGTTGCGAGACTGTGACCAGGTGTGTGTGCTGTTGACTCTGTCCCAGTGTTATCAGCACAGTGCTCATTGTCTGCATCCACAACTTGCAGTGACACTGCATGGTGCTCATCCTCTGAACTATCAACAGTCAAAACTTCTGGCTCTTTTACCACTGAGTCTTTGCTAATGTTTAGCACACCGTGCACAGCTCTGGCCTGCATCAACACTGTACATGTACTGCCTTCATGCTCAGTGCTCTCTTCAGTTAAGACGTCTTCACCAAATGATGTTTCTTGCATTTCCTTCACAGTAGCAACGCATGAACCATTCATAGCTGAGTGCATTAATACTGCATCATTCTCACATTCACCAGTCTTCTTGATCAACAGACTATGGCCTTCTGGTGTATGTTGCACTGACTCTGTACCAGCATCTTGTGCACTCACTGCAGCTGTCACGTGCAACAATGTCACAGCACCCTCGCCCCCAGGCTTTTTTTCTGTCAACATACGTTTCATGCTTGCTGCCTCATTCACAGTGCTTGCATAGAGACCCGATCTTTCTTTATGTGGATATTCAAATTCCACATCAGCCAGCTGTGAATTTGTTGCTCGGTTGGTGCTTGACAACACTTGCTCTGTTGTACAATGTTCTTGATCCATGCTCATGATCTCATCACACTCCTCATCCAGCCATGCACGCTCGGTTTCCAGTGACATGCAATCAGAAGCCACAGTTTCTTCGTCAGCCTTAAGTTGTGGCAACGAATCCTGGTGAGGAGAAATAGCAGCTTGCGCTTCAGAAGCACTCTCCTCTTTGGAAGTGGCTCGCTCACCTCTTTGTGTATGCATTTGTTGCACTTTGCAGCTCTCCAACGATAACTGGTGCAAAACAGGGTTGGTTTGAATATCATCCTGCATACCTTCCTTAAAGGCCCAGCCATAACCATTTTGCAGTCCACCACTGAATTCCATACCATTTCCACAGCACAAAGCTCCAGTAATCTGCTGATCAGCATACACACCACCATTCATCGCATAGCCATTTTGGTCAGCGTAAGTTACACCATTCGTCATATAGTCATATGGCTGTGATACTTCCATCTGAGCACGGGCATGTAGGATAGGCCCAACTCCGCCAGTCGAACCCATCCACCTGCCCTGTAATCCATCCTGATATGCATTGTACCAAACATCTGCACAATGAGGTACAAAATCCCCCATCTCATAACAATGGCCTCCACCAAGTTGATCACCATGTTGCACATCCTGGTTTTGCACGTAAAAATCAGCAAGTTGCCAAGGTTGTGGAGCACTGAATAATGCTGCATCCATTGTAAGACCATTAAAATCTTCACTCTGCTCATTGTCATTGCGTATTACAAGCAAAGCCACCAGTTTGCCAGACAAACAAGCAGATTGGCCTGGCATAATAAACGAACGGCTGTTACCACCAAGATGGCAAACAGCGACATGTTTCTTTCTCTCCAAGTGACAGTAGAGATTGGTGGCATTGTAAGCATCACTGTCAGGACGAATGAGAAGCCACTGACAGCTGCAGCCACCCAAATGTTGTGCACAACCCGTGGTGTTCTCCCACACATGGGGTGGTAAAATGGAGAGAACTTTGGCTAAGGTCGATCGACGAGAAAGAATGATCTTCGTTCCAAGCACTTCTTTCGAGCACAGGGGCTCAGCTCCATGAAACGCACACAGGGAGCCATTAAACAGACGTCTTCGTGTCGTGCCATTGTCGCTGATAAAGCACCCGCTCCACATTACCGTTTCAAGCCCGCAGCTTAGGTCTTTCTCACATGAGGGAAATTGAGATCGCCTTGATTGAGTTGATGGCCATAGCGAGGCGGGATCATCCGACCAGTGCACCACAGCATAAGGGCAGCAGTGTCTCGGTGTGCTCACCATATCCTCCTCGCCAAACTCGAAAATATAATAGAGCGATTGTTCAGATGGAGCACCGCCTGGCCTGGCGACGTGACAGTCGTAGTTGGGAGTTGGTTCCAGCTGTCCTGGTGATACAGACTTGACTCGACCTCTCGTCACTCGAAAGAGAACAAGAAGGCACTTCGACGGTGTTCCGGGCGGCATGAAGAGATAACTTTGACGAGCAGCTCTGACATTTTTGTAAAGATATACGCCTAGTTCAGGATCACCCAGACAATATTTTGTCTGTGAACCAGCTGACAGGCCCTTCGAACAGAGCTTAACAGCTGCCTCGAAGCTGCCAACCGGAAGATAGCAGAAATGTTCGCTCAATTCGTTCACCGAATAGCCTAAGGAACGCATCTCCTTTCGTCGTTCCTGGTACGCATCCTGCTGCGGAGTGTTCTCGACGATTTCAACACGATCCAGCCCAGGCACCTCTGTTAACGCCAGAGAACCAATCGACTGCCGGAGAACTGACCTTACCTCGCGGTACTCGCGCGAAGTCTGTGTTACCGCACGCAGAAGTTCCGCCTGCACATTTTTCTGCTTCCGGGGAATAGTGAATTTTTGACTCATTCTCGGCGTAGATCGTAAACTCGGTACTTGACCAGGCAGACTAACGTTAACCTGACAATTGCAGGTCAGTTGGAACACCTGCCTCACGGCATGGCTTTCCAGTTTCCACCCGACATCGTCTCTGAAACCTGAACAAGCCTCCGACAAAGCTGAAAACAAGCACCCGTTGTTTAATCAAGGAACTTTCTGCCGGAACTGATCGTTGTCACCAAACTATGCCGCTTTCAGAAGAAATACTTCCGATCTAGGTCTGAAAAGTTCTCCTCTCTTTTTGTCCATCGACTAGCAGTGGGATCTTTACTCAGAATGTAAAGCGAAAGGGCTCAAGTTTCCGTAAACTGGTACTTACGGCGTGCTCAAGTAACACTCGTGGCGAGATACCACCGAACTGGCAACCGAAGCAAAGAGAGACTCGAACTACATCAGCTCAGCAATGACAAAACCAGTATAATGTGTAAGATCGCAGTCTGCACTACTTGTATTCGGTTGTGATTTTGTCTCGGAGTGGCAAGTTGGTGCAAAACCACGTGTCAGGTTGTTGCCTGTAGGTGTACTTACCACCTGTTCCTGATGTTCATGTACCCGGCAGTGCAGGCTAAGGCGCCGTGCAACTGTATTCTGCTGATTGTGTTCACCATTCATGCATGACATGTCGGCGCCGACATAGCGTGGTGGCTGTGGCGGGACAGCTGAGTGGTTGGACAACACATACATGTATACATGGTATAGAGGCCTACATAATAGTATACAGCCTCCCAAAGGTCTGGGCGCAGCCAGTCCGATCCTAGTTGCGCAGCGAATTTTTCCTTTCGTCATAGTCTGGTCCAATGTCAGTGCTACTTTGCACGGATGTAAAGAGCATTGGGAGGCTGTCATAAACTCTGAATAGCCTAACCTAGGCCTGGCCAGTTGGGAGAACCGCATCATGCCATGCCACTTTTGGCCTTTTACGCTCTAAGACTCGGTAAGAGGTGCCCCGGTGTAACCCCGGATTCGGTCCTCGGCGGAAATGATGCCCCCAACTGATTCCGCTGTTCAGTTGGACTGCGTACACTAGCGGGACAGGTCTCCAACGATTTTTCCTTGCACAAATGCGCTCTACTGTAGTACATGTACGCCGTCCGGCCGAACTGAAATTAGCAGCGGGTTACTGCTGTTTAAAAGCTTACTTTACGCGCAGACGACCAGGATAATATTTCTAGCTCATTTCTCCTTGTTTTTCTCCTGATCATCTTGTATTGGTACAGCTCACAAGATAGAAAATTTACTCGCTTTAATACTCACACACAGCGGCCAGTGATATTCATGCGGTGTGCCACCACTGTGGTCCACCAGTTCACATTCCGATGCTGCATACATGAGTTGTCCTACAACACTGCTGCAACATGTGCAACCGCGGTTTCTAGTAACATGTATGCAAGAGTATGTTTGTTCGTTTGAGAGAGGCAGATGGTCCCAACCCAGAAGAACGCCAATCGCCAGTTTGCCGGAGATGTCTGACATTGTAACACGTGAACTACCTAACTGAATCATTAAGAAAAGCACGATCCTGATCGGATTATTACAACCACACCATCCCAAATCACTGGTCATAAGAAAGAAGCACTGACAAATCCATACACCGTCAGTCATTGTAGGACTCTGTAGAATGCAACCCTACAATGACAGTGACTCACCCAGCAATGCAGCACCAACACTGGTAGTCTACTGGATCCTCAAGGTTCGATTGTTCGTGCAGCCGTGGCTGTGGCGTGCCAGTAGTAGGTCAGTGTAGCCTCGAACACGGCCCCATGCCCCACCCGGCTTTTTGATGTGACGTCAGCGCCGGGGAATCGCGTTATAAAGGCAGTAAAACCTCGCGTGACTTGAGGTCTCTGCAAGTGCCGCACCTTTAACCCAAGCACAGACTTTCGTTCCATCTACCCACCGAAGAGCTGGGCATAAACAGATAAAGCCC